>CAUVYM010000650.1:0-5000 GCA_963556165.1 Tipula helvola
CATGGTTCAATACTTGTTCGAGAGAACAGTGGTATGATGCAACGTCCGTTGGATTATGCCTGAACGCCTCTAAGGTCGTATCCAAGCTAGTCTGCAACAATAGAAATGGGGCATTAATTACATTGTTAGGCTTAAACTATTAACTAGAATTGTAGGTTTACCTATAATTCGATACTGTATGGTTAAATTGATGCCACTGAAATTGTTTAATCAAAGACGTCTATTAGCTATTATTATGCTTATAGAAGTTATCGATTAAATTCAATTAAATTATTGGTATTAACAATTTTTGAGCCCAGAATCAATTGCAAACGACATTGTTATCGGTGGAGGCGCTGTGAAGGGTAGAGCAGCCGTCATACTGCGATCCCTTTAGACTCATCCTCCTATCGAAGATTCGTTATATATAATATATAAAAATAATATTAAAACAAGATGAACTAAGTAGTAGAAAGTAGAATAAGATTGGTCGCAAAACAAGATGTTAATAATAAAACATTTATAATTTTGACGATGAAGACGTAATATGTATGATATTGTTAAGAAATGTCAAACATTTATTAATATTTCTTACATATAATTATATTTTTCAATATTAGAGAAAACTTAAGCTAATTCAAAGAAATGATTTATTTTAAATATATCAATTATTTATAATCATTTATGAATATAAAGCCAAATTGTAAACGACATAGTTACGGGTAGAGTAGTGTGAATAGGGAATATCAGCCATCATACTGATCCCTAAAACATTCTCTAATCATAGATTGGTAGTATAAATAATATTAAGGTTAAATGTAATATACGATCTTATTATGTTCACATATAAGTCAAAGTTGTATATAAAATGTAACATGTTTAAAATGAAACAAAAGATTTGACATACATAATTGCGACCTAACATAATATTCCTGTAGTCAACGACCATACCATGTTTACGTACCGGTTCTCGTCCGATCACCGAAGTCAAACAACATTGGGCATAGTTAGTACTTAGATGGTTGACTGCTTGGAACACTATGTGTCGTTGGTATTTTTTCCATTTAAATCCGATGGTTTCATTTTTTATGTTGTGCTCTTTACTTTAACATGAAAATCACAAAGCGAGAACAAAATTTGGATTATAAAAAAAAAATGTTTTTTATTTTTTATGATAAAAATAATTTTGTATTAGATTTATTAACACATTTAATAAATTCATATGGTTAATTATAAGCAAATCGATAAATAAATAATGAATTTTGAATTTTTCAAAAAAAAAAAAATCCGATGGTTTCATGATAAAAATAATTATGTATTAGATTTATTAACACATTTAATAAATTCATGTGGTTAATTATAAGCAAATCGATAATAAATAATGAATTTTGAATTTTTCAAAAAAAAAAAAAAAAATCCGATGGTTTCATTTTTTATGTTGTGCTTACTTTAACATGAAAATCACAAAGCGAGAACAAAAATTTGGATTATAAAAAAAAAAAAAAAATTATTTTTTATGATAAAAATAATTTTGTATTAGATTTATTAACACATTTAATAAATTCATGTGGTTAATTATAAGCAAATCGATAAATAAATAGTGAATTTTGAATTTTTCAAAAAAAAAAAAAATCCGATGGTTTCATTTTTTATGTTGTGCTCTTTACTTTAACATGAAAATCACAAAGCGAGAACAAAAATTTGGATTATAAAAAAAAAAAATTTTTTATTTTTTATGATAAAAATAATTTTGTATTTGATTTATTAACACATTTAATAAATTCATGTGGTTAATTATAAGCAAATTTACTTTAACATGAAAATCACAAAGCGAGAACAAAAATTTGGATTATAAAAAAAAAAAAAATTTATTTTTTATGATAAAAATAATTTTTTATTAGATTTATTAACACATTTAATAAATTCATGTGGTTAATTATAAGCAAATCGATAAATAAATAATGAATTTTGAATTTTTCAAAAAAAAAAAAAATCCGATGGATTCATTTTTTATGTTAAGAGATCATTTATGAATATAAAGCCAAATTGTAAACGACATAGTTACGGGTGGAGTAGTGTGAATAGGGAATATCAGCCATCATACTGATACCTAAAACATGCTTTAATCATAGATTGGTCGTATAAATAATAATAATGTTAAATGTAATATACGATCTTATTATGTTCACATATAAGTCAAAGTTGTATATAAAATGTAACATGTTTAAAATGAAACAAAAGATATTGACATACATAATTGCGACCTAACATAATATTCCTGTAGTCAACGACCATACCATGTTTACGTACCGGTTCTCGTCCGATCACCGAAGTCAAACAACATTGGGCATAGTTAGTACTTAGATGGTTGACTGCTTGGGAACACTATGTGTTGTTGGTATTTTTTCCATTTAAATCCGATGGTTTCATTTTTTATGTTGTGCTCTTTACTTTAACATGAAAATCACAAAGCGAGAACAAAAATTTGGATTATAAAAAAAAAATGTTTTTTATTTTTTATGATAAAAATAATTTTGTATTAGATTTATTAACACATTTAATAAATTCAAGTGGTTAATTATAAGCAAATCGATAAATAAATAATGAATTTTGAATTTTTCAAAAAAAAAAAAAATCCGATGGTTTCATTTTTTATGTTGTGCTCTTTACTTTAACATGAAAATCACAAAGCGAGAACAAAAATTTGGATTATAAAAAAAAAAAAAATTTATTTTTTATGATAAAAATAATTTTGTATTAGATTTATTAGCACATTTAATAAATTCATGTGGTTAATGGATTTCGAAAAAAAAAAAAATTCGATGGTTTCATTTTTTATGTTGTGCTCTTTACTTTAACATGAAAATAACAAAGCGAGAACAAAAATTTGGATTATAAAAAAAAAAAAAAAAATATTTTTTATGATAAAAATAATTTTGTATTAGATTTATTAACACATTTAATAAATTCATGTGGTTAATTATAAGCAAATCGATAAATAAATAATGAATTTTGAATTTTTCAAAAAAAAAAAAAAATCCGATGGTTTCATTTTTTATGTTGTGCTCTTTACTTTAACATGAAAATCACAAAGCGAGAACAAAAATTTGGATTATAAAAAAAAAATTTTTTTTATTTTTTATGATAAAAATAAATGTATGAAAATGTATGTATGAAAATCACAAAGCGAGAACAAAAATTTGGATTATAAAAAAAAAAAAAAATTTATTTTTAATGATAAAAATAATTTTGTATTAGATTTATTAACACATTAAAACAAAGCGAGAACAAAAATTTGTATTAAAAAAAAAAAAAATTTTGTTTTTTGATTTTGTTATTCGGTTGGTCTGTAAGTATATTGAGATGAGAAAAAAAAAATAAATTTAAAAATTTATTTTTTAATGAATTTCGAATCTTGATATTTTATTTGGTTAATGTGAGAATTTTGTATCAGTAAGAACAAAATTCCTATTCACATATAATTTGGAAATAGGAACAAATAAATATTTGCACCTTTAATGAAAAAAATTAAACGAATAAACCTAAGTTTATCATATGAATTGTATTGGTTTGAAATTAAATTTAATACGAAAAGTTATAAATTAGTTCATAAAATGATTACAATTTTATGAGCAAAATCATAATTTACATTCTGGTTGATCCTGCCAGTAGTTATATGCTTGTCTCAAAGATTAAGCCATGCATGTCTAAGTACACACTCTCGAACAGTGAAACCGCAAAAGGCTCAGTATATCAGTTATGATTTATTAGATCGTATACATAGTTACATGGATAACTGTGGTAATTCTAGAGCTAATACATGCACATAATCACGGACCGCAAGGAACGTGTGCTTTTATTAGATTAAAATCAATCGATACATTAAGGTATATTTATATACTGTGTCGTTAATAAGATGAATCTGAATAACATGTAGATCGCATGGTCCAGTACCGGCGATAGATCTTTCAAATGTCTGCCCTATCAACTATTGATGGTAGTATCTAGGACTACCATGGTTGCAACGGGTAACGGGGAATCAGGGTTCGATTCCGGAGAGGGAGCCTGAGAAACGGCTACCACATCTAAGGAAGGCAGCAGGCGCGTAAATTACCCAATCCCAGCACGGGGAGGTAGTGACGAAAAATAACAATACAGGACTCAATCCGAGGCCCTGTAATTGGAATGAGTACACTTTAAATCCTTTAACAAGGAACAATTGGAGGGCAAGTCTGGTGCCAGCAGCCGCGGTAATTCCAGCTCCAATAGCGTATATTAAAGTTGTTGCGGTTAAAACGTTCGTAGTTGAACTTGTGTCAAGCACAGGTGGTACACCGTAACTGGGTTCGTACATCATCTTGATGCTATGACGTATTACTGTAGTGGCTTAAACGTAAGTTTATCCGCGTAATAAATCTAAATTAGTGCTCTTTACCGAGTGCTGGTCTAGAACAGTACAATTACTTTGAACAAATTAGAGTGCTTAAAGCAGGCCATTTGTGCCTAAATATTCTCTGCATGGAATAATGGAATAAGACGTCTGTTCTATTTTCAATTGGTTTTTAGATCAAGACGTAATGATTAATAGAAGCAGTTGGGGGCATTAGTATTACGGCGCGAGAGGTGAAATTCGTGGACCGTCGTAAGACTAACATAAGCGAAAGCATTTGCCAAAGATGTTTTCATTAATCAAGAACGAAAGTTAGAGGTTCGAAGGCGATCAGATACCGCCCTAGTTCTAACCATAAACGATGCCAGCTAGCAATTGGATGGAGCTACATATATGGCTCTTTCAGTCGCTTTCCGGGAAACCAAAGCTTTTGGGCTCCGGGGGAAGTATGGTTGCAAAGTTGAAACTTAAAGGAATTGACGGAAGGGCACCACCAGGAGTGGAGCCTGCGGCTTAATTTGACTCAACACGGGGAAACTTACCAGGTCCGAACATAAATGAGTAAGACAGATTAATAGCTCTTTCTCGAATCTATGGGTGGTGGTGCATGGCCGTTCTTAGTTCGTGGAGT
>CAUVYM010000650.1:12500-20000 GCA_963556165.1 Tipula helvola
TATGTATTAGATTTATTAACACATTTAATAAATTCATGTGGTTAATTATAAGCAAATTTACTTTAACATGAAAATCACAAAGCGAGAACAAAAATTTGGATTATAAAAAAAAAAAAAAATTATTTTTTATGATAAAAATAATTTTTTATTAGATTTATTAACACATTTAATAAATTCATGTGGTTAATTATAAGCAAATCGATAAATAAATAATGAATTTTGAATTTTTGAAAAAAAAAAAATCCGATGGTTTCATTTTTTATGTTGTGCTCTTTACTTTAACATGAAAATCACAAAGCGAGAACAAAAATTTGGATTATAAAAAAAAAAAATTTTATTTTTTATGATAAAAATAATTATGTATTAGATTTATTAACACATTTAATAAATTCATGTGGTTAATTATAAGCAAATCGATAAATAAATAATGAATTTTGAATTTTTGAAAAAAAAAAAATCCGATGGTTTCATTTTTTATGTTGTGCTCTTTACTTTAACATGAAAATCACAAAGCGAGAACAAAAATTTGGATTATAAAAAAAAAAAAATTTATTTTTTATGATAAAAATAATTATGTATTAGATTTATTAACACATTTAATAAATTCATGTGGTTAATTATAAGCAAATCGATAATAAATAATGAATTTTGAATTTTTCAAAAAAAAAAAATCCGATGGATTCATTTTATATGTTAAGAGATCATTTATGAATATAAAGCCAAATTGTAAACGACATAGTTACGGGTGGAGTAGTGTGAATAGGGAATATCAGCCATCATACTGATACCTAAAACATGCTTTAATCATAGATTGGTCGTATAAATAATAATAATGTTAAATGTAATATACGATCTTATTATGTTCACATATAAGTCAAAGTTGTATATAAAATGTAACATGTTTAAAATGAAACAAAAGATATTGACAACATAATTGCGACCTAACATAATATTCCTGTAGTCAACGACCATACCATGTTTACGTACCGGTTCTCGTCCGATCACCGAAGTCAAACAACATTGGGCATGGTTAGTACTTAGATGGTTGACTGCTTGGGAACACTATGTGTTGTTGGTATTTTTTCCATTTAAATCCGATGGTTTCATTTTTTATGTTGTGCTCTTTACTTTAACATGAAAATCACAAAGCGAGAACAAAAATTTGGATTATAAAAAAAAAATGTTTTTTATTTTTTATGATAAAAATAATTTTGTATTAGATTTATTAACACATTTAATTTTATCTATTTTATAATATATTTATCTATAAATAATGAATTTTGAATTTTTCAAAAAAAAAAAAAATCCGATGGTTTCATTTTTTATGTTGTGCTCTTTACTTTAACATGAAAATCACAAAGCGAGAACAAAAATTTGGATTATAAAAAAAAAAAATTTTTTATTTTTTATGATAAAAATAATTATGTATTAGATTTATTAACACATTTAATAAATTCATGTGGTTAATTATAAGCAAATCGATAATAAATAATGAATTTTGAATTTTTGAAAAAAAAAAAAAAATCGATGGTTTCATTTTTTATGTTGTGCTCTTTACTTTAACATGAAAATAACAAAGCGAGAACAAAAATTTGGATTATAAAAAAAAAAAAAAAATTATTTTTTATGATAAAAATAATTTTGTGTTAGATTTATTAACACATTTAATAAATTCATGTGGTAAATTATAAGCAAATCGATAAATAAATAATGAATTTTGAATTTTTCAAAAAAAAAAAAAATCCGATGGTTTCATTTTTTATGTTGTGCTCTTTACTTTAACATGAAAATCACAAAGCGAGAACAAAAATTTGGATTATAAAAAAAAAATTTTTTTTATTTTTTATGATAAAAATAAATGTATGAAAATGTATGTATGAAAATCACAAAGCGAGAACAAAAATTTGGATTATAAAAAAAAAAAAAATTTTATTTTTTATGATAAAAATAATTTTGTTTATTCGTTGTTTATTGTTTATAATAATTATGTATTAGATTTATTAACACATTTAATAAATTCATGTGGTTAATTATAAGCAAATCGATAATAAATAATGAATTTTGAATTTTTGAAAAAAAAAAAAAATTCGATGGTTTCATTTTTTATGTTGTGCTCTTTACTTTAACATGAAAATAACAAAGCGAGAACAAAAATTTGGATTATAAAAAAAAAAAAAAAATTATTTTTTATGATAAAAATAATTTTGTATTAGATTTATTAACACATTTAATAAATTCATGTGGTAAATTATAAGCAAATCGATAAATAAATAATGAATTTTGAATTTTTCAAAAAAAAAAAAAATCCGATGGTTTCATTTTTTATGTTGTGCTCTTTACTGATCTGCCATCATACTGATACCTAAAACATGCTTTAATCATAGATTGGTCGTATAAATAATAATAATGTTAAATGTAATATACGATCTTATTATGTTCACATATAAGTCAAAGTTGTATATAAAATGTAACATGTTTAAAATGAAACAAAAGATATTGACATACATAATTGCGACCTAACATAATATTCCTGTAGTCAACGACCATACCATGTTTACGTACCGGTTCTCGTCCGATCACCGAAGTCAAACAACATTGGGCATAGTTAGTACTTAGATGGTTGACTGCTTGGGAACACTATGTGTTGTTGGTATTTTTTCCATTTAAATCCGATGGTTTCATTTTTTATGTTGTGCTCTTTACTTTAACATGAAAATCACAAAGCGAGAACAAAAATTTGGATTATAAAAAAAAAATGTTTTTTATTTTTTATGATAAAAATAATTTTGTATTAGATTTATTAACACATTTAATAAATTCAAGTGGTTAATTATAAGCAAATCGATAAATAAATAATGAATTTTGAATTTTTCAAAAAAAAAAAAAATCCGATGGTTTCATTTTTTATGTTGTGCTCTTTACTTTAACATGAAAATCACAAAGCGAGAACAAAAATTTGGATTATAAAAAAAAAAAAAATTTATTTTTTATGATAAAAATAATTTTGTATTAGATTTATTAGCACATTTAATAAATTCATGTGGTTAATGGATTTCGAAAAAAAAAAAAATTCGATGGTTTCATTTTTTATGTTGTGCTCTTTACTTTAACATGAAAATAACAAAGCGAGAACAAAAATTTGGATTATAAAAAAAAAAAAAAAAATATTTTTTATGATAAAAATAATTTTGTATTAGATTTATTAACACATTTAATAAATTCATGTGGTTAATTATAAGCAAATCGATAAATAAATAATGAATTTTGAATTTTTCAAAAAAAAAAAAAAATCCGATGGTTTCATTTTTTATGTTGTGCTCTTTACTTTAACATGAAAATCACAAAGCGAGAACAAAAATTTGGATTATAAAAAAAAAATTTTTTTTATTTTTTATGATAAAAATAAATGTATGAAAATGTATGTATGAAAATCACAAAGCGAGAACAAAAATTTGGATTATAAAAAAAAAAAAAAATTTATTTTTAATGATAAAAATAATTTTGTATTAGATTTATTAACACATTAAAACAAAGCGAGAACAAAAATTTGTATTAAAAAAAAAAAAAATTTTGTTTTTTGATTTTGTTATTCGGTTGGTCTGTAAGTATATTGAGATGAGAAAAAAAAAATAAATTTAAAAATTTATTTTTTAATGAATTTCGAATCTTGATATTTTATTTGGTTAATGTGAGAATTTTGTATCAGTAAGAACAAAATTCCTATTCACATATAATTTGGAAATAGGAACAAATAAATATTTGCACCTTTAATGAAAAAAATTAAACGAATAAACCTAAGTTTATCATATGAATTGTATTGGTTTGAAATTAAATTTAATACGAAAAGTTATAAATTAGTTCATAAAATGATTACAATTTTATGAGCAAAATCATAATTTACATTCTGGTTGATCCTGCCAGTAGTTATATGCTTGTCTCAAAGATTAAGCCATGCATGTCTAAGTACACACTCTCGAACAGTGAAACCGCAAAAGGCTCAGTATATCAGTTATGATTTATTAGATCGTATACATAGTTACATGGATAACTGTGGTAATTCTAGAGCTAATACATGCACATAATCACGGACCGCAAGGAACGTGTGCTTTTATTAGATTAAAATCAATCGATACATTAAGGTATATTTATATACTGTGTCGTTAATAAGATGAATCTGAATAACATGTAGATCGCATGGTCCAGTACCGGCGATAGATCTTTCAAATGTCTGCCCTATCAACTATTGATGGTAGTATCTAGGACTACCATGGTTGCAACGGGTAACGGGGAATCAGGGTTCGATTCCGGAGAGGGAGCCTGAGAAACGGCTACCACATCTAAGGAAGGCAGCAGGCGCGTAAATTACCCAATCCCAGCACGGGGAGGTAGTGACGAAAAATAACAATACAGGACTCAATCCGAGGCCCTGTAATTGGAATGAGTACACTTTAAATCCTTTAACAAGGAACAATTGGAGGGCAAGTCTGGTGCCAGCAGCCGCGGTAATTCCAGCTCCAATAGCGTATATTAAAGTTGTTGCGGTTAAAACGTTCGTAGTTGAACTTGTGTCAAGCACAGGTGGTACACCGTAACTGGGTTCGTACATCATCTTGATGCTATGACGTATTACTGTAGTGGCTTAAACGTAAGTTTATCCGCGTAATAAATCTAAATTAGTGCTCTTTACCGAGTGCTGGTCTAGAACAGTACAATTACTTTGAACAAATTAGAGTGCTTAAAGCAGGCCATTTGTGCCTAAATATTCTCTGCATGGAATAATGGAATAAGACGTCTGTTCTATTTTCAATTGGTTTTTAGATCAAGACGTAATGATTAATAGAAGCAGTTGGGGGCATTAGTATTACGGCGCGAGAGGTGAAATTCGTGGACCGTCGTAAGACTAACATAAGCGAAAGCATTTGCCAAAGATGTTTTCATTAATCAAGAACGAAAGTTAGAGGTTCGAAGGCGATCAGATACCGCCCTAGTTCTAACCATAAACGATGCCAGCTAGCAATTGGATGGAGCTACATATATGGCTCTTTCAGTCGCTTTCCGGGAAACCAAAGCTTTTGGGCTCCGGGGGAAGTATGGTTGCAAAGTTGAAACTTAAAGGAATTGACGGAAGGGCACCACCAGGAGTGGAGCCTGCGGCTTAATTTGACTCAACACGGGGAAACTTACCAGGTCCGAACATAAATGAGTAAGACAGATTAATAGCTCTTTCTCGAATCTATGGGTGGTGGTGCATGGCCGTTCTTAGTTCGTGGAGTGATTTGTCTGGTTAATTCCGATAACGAACGAGACTCAAATTTCTTAACTAGATGCCGGCAGGGTTATGGTGTAGAAACTTTACAGACATTTTTGCCTCTGTTATACTATGCTTCTAACGAGGTGTGGTTTTAATACGTAAGAGTTGTTTGTAAGTGGAGTCATACCTGGTGGTTTGTCCTAATAAGACACTTGCTTCTTAAATAGACAAATTGCGTCTAGCAATATGAGATTGAGCAATAACAGGTCTGTGATGCCCTTAGATGTCCTGGGCTGCACGCGCGCTACAATGAAGGTATCAACGTGTCCTCCTAGTCTAAAAAGACCGGGTAAACCGCTGAACCACCTTCGTGGTTGGGATTGTGGACTGAAACTGTTCACATAAACCTGGAATTCCCAGTAAGTGCGGGTCATAAGCTCGCATTGATTACGTCCCTGCCCTTTGTACACACCGCCCGTCGCTACTACCGATTGAATATGTTAGTGAGGTCCTCGGAGGTGATCACCGTGATGCTTCTTGTGTTGTGGTTGTTTTACCAAAGTTGACCGAACTTGTATATTTAGAGGAAGTAAAAGTCGTAACAAGGTTTCCGTAGGTGAACCTGCGGAAGGATCATTAAAGAATTAAAGATCAAAACATTGAATAAAAATAATTGACCATTTCAGAAGTTCTGCAAATATAAATTTATCAATGATAATATTATATTAAGGATTGAAGTATTTCGCTTTTTGAATGGAAAAGACTGGTTTTTATTTCTAAACATAAAACAAATAATCACTCTTAGCGGGGGATCACTAGGCTCGTGGGTCGATGAAGAACGCAGCAAACTGCGTGAAGTTATGTGAACTGCAGGACACATGAACATCAACATTTTGAACGCACATTGCGGTCCATGCTAATAGTATATAATACTCTGCTTGGACCACATATGGTTGAGGGTCACTAATATTCGCTAAATAAATTATTATTTAACAATTTTTGATATGTAAATATTTTATTATATTTACAATATTGTATTAAACAATATTTGTGTAATAATAAATCGGTAAAAGACGCAAGTCATTTATATAATAATTTATGATGTAGTTTTTAAAATCCGTTTTATAATTATTAACAATAATTGTGACTTCAACTCATATGTGATTACCTCCTGAATTTAAGCATATTAATTAGGAGAGGAAAAGAAATTAACTAAGATTCCCTTAGTAGCGGCGAGCGAAATGGGAAAAGTCCAGCATTAAGTCCTTTTACTGATAACTGGTAGAATGGAAATTCAATGTAAAGGAGTATCTATCATCTTATGCATTTTGATTATATGTTCAAGTCCATCTTGAATGGGGCCATTTACCCATAGAGGGTGCCAGGCCCGTAGTGACTATAATCTTGTATAAGAAGATATCTCTAGAGAGTCGTGTTGCTTGATAGTGCAGCACTAAGTTGGTGGTAAACTCCATCTAAGACTAAATATAACCACGAGACCGATAGCGAACAAGTACCGTGAGGGAAAGTTGAAAAGAACTCTGAATAGAGAGTTAAACAGTACGTGAAACCACTAAGAGGTTAAACCCAATGAACCCGAACTTGTAAAAGAAGAGATTCATTGATATAATAATTGATTTTTCAATAAATTATATTATGCACTTTTCTTCTATTAACGCATTGCGATGTGTTATCAATATACTACATTTGTAGATATTTGTCAATGATTTTATATGCAGCTCCTTTCGCATTCACTTGTGAATGTTTCTTAAGGAACTATAAAAATATCTGCCAATATGATGACACATGTATCTGATCGTACGAGCATATTTGCAGCGTAATTCGTAACGGTTTATGTTAAATAAATGCAGTTTGAGTAATCGATCTTATCGGCAATGAAATGATTTGGGATACCTTTGGGACCCGTCTTGAAACACGGACCAAGGAGTCTAGTATATGTGCGAGTCATTGGGCTTTTAAGCCTAAAGGCGTAATTAACGTAACTAATATATGGGATTACATGTGATTTTATATAATTGCATCTTCATCCATGGGCGTTTTAATCAACTCATATTACTTATGTTTTATGAGTTAAAGCGTACTGTAAGCATATACACTGTGACCCGAAAGATGGTGAACTATACCTGATCAGGTCGAAGTCAGGGGAAACCCTGATGGAGGATCGTAGCAGTTCTGACGTGCAAATCGATTGTCAGAATTGGGTATAGGGGCGAAAGACCAATCGAACC
>CAUVYM010000650.1:25000-26803 GCA_963556165.1 Tipula helvola
AAGCGAGAACAAAAATTTGGATTATAAAAAAAAAAAAAAATTATTTTTTATGATAAAAATAATTTTTTATAGATTTATTAACACATTTAATAAATTCATGTGGTTAATTATAAGCAAATCGATAAATAAATAATGAATTTTGAATTTTTGAAAAAAAAAAAATCCGATGGTTTCATTTTTTATGTTGTGCTCTTTACTTTAACATGAAAATCACAAAGCGAGAACAAAAATTTGGATTATAAAAAAAAAAAAATTTTATTTTTTATGATAAAAATAATTATGTATTAGATTTATTAACACATTTAATAAATTCATGTGGTTAATTATAAGCAAATCGATAAATAAATAATGAATTTTGAATTTTTGAAAAAAAAAAAAATCCGATGGTTTCATTTTTTATGTTGTGCTCTTTACTTTAACATGAAAATCACAAAGCGAGAACAAAAATTTGGATTATAAAAAAAAAAAAATTTATTTTTTATGATAAAAATAATTATGTATTAGATTTATTAACACATTTAATAAATTCATGTGGTTAATTATAAGCAAATTTACTTTAACATGAAAATCACAAAGCGAGAACAAAAATTTGGATTATAAAAAAAAAAAAAAATTATTTTTTATGATAAAAATAATTTTTTATTAGATTTATTAACACATTTAATAAATTCATGTGGTTAATTATAAGCAAATCGATAAATAAATAATGAATTTTGAATTTTTGAAAAAAAAAAAATCCGATGGTTTCATTTTTTATGTTGTGCTCTTTACTTTAACATGAAAATCACAAAGCGAGAACAAAAATTTGGATTATAAAAAAAAAAAATTTTATTTTTTATGATAAAAATAATTATGTATTAGATTTATTAACACATTTAATAAATTCATGTGGTTAATTATAAGCAAATCGATAAATAAATAATGAATTTTGAATTTTTGAAAAAAAAAAAAATCCGATGGTTTCATTTTTTATGTTGTGCTCTTTACTTTAACATGAAAATCACAAAGCGAGAACAAAAATTTGGATTATAAAAAAAAAAAAATTTATTTTTTATGATAAAAATAATTATGTATTAGATTTATTAACACATTTAATAAATTCATGTGGTTAATTATAAGCAAATCGATAATAAATAATGAATTTTGAATTTTTCAAAAAAAAAAAAATCCGATGGATTCATTTTATATGTTAAGAGATCATTTATGAATATAAAGCCAAATTGTAAACGACATAGTTACGGGTGGAGTAGTGTGAATAGGGAATATCAGCCATCATACTGATACCTAAAACATGCTTTAATCATAGATTGGTCGTATAAATAATAATAATGTTAAATGTAATATACGATCTTATTATGTTCACATATAAGTCAAAGTTGTATATAAAATGTAACATGTTTAAAATGAAACAAAAGATATTGACAACATAATTGCGACCTAACATAATATTCCTGTAGTCAACGACCATACCATGTTTACGTACCGGTTCTCGTCCGATCACCGAAGTCAAACAACATTGGGCATAGTTAGTACTTAGATGGTTGACTGCTTGGGAACACTATGTGTTGTTGGTATTTTTTCCATTTAAATCCGATGGTTTCATTTTTTATGTTGTGCTCTTTACTTTAACATGAAAATCACAAAGCGAGAACAAAAATTTGGATTATAAAAAAAAAATGTTTTTTATTTTTATGATAAAAATAATTTTGTATTAGATTTATTAACACATTTAATTTTATCTATTTTATAATATATTTATCTATAAATAATGAATTTTGAATTTTTCAAAAAAAAAAAAAATCC
>CAUVYM010000651.1:0-41820 GCA_963556165.1 Tipula helvola
TGAAATCCAGGCCGCGCTTGTTGAATTGGATTTAAAATTCACAATGTATATAAGATCATGAACCGCTTGAAGTAGCCACAACCAAAGATCAAAGTTGAGCTGTTTCCATACGAAAGCACTTTGAAAAAGGGAGAAATTCATCTAATATGTATATAAAATAAAGTACCTGATGCATAGACGCATAATTGTTGAAGAACCAAGAATATGGCCACTCAAGAACTTATTGCAAGTTTATATCCGTATGCATTGTATGCGGTGAACTACACTCAACCAATAATGGCCCGAACCAAAAAATTCCTAACAGTAAATAAATGCAGCAACTGCGGCGGAAACCACACTGCAAACTACCGGGGATGCTCAGTCTACAGAAATATTATTCAAATGTCACCTCCCAGGCAGTAGTATAAAACTACACCAGATGCGCAGAATAATACACCTTCGTATACGCAGAATAAAATACCTTTGATGCAGGTAATGACAACAATGCAAAATATGCTATAAGCAATCGCAATGCTGCAAAATCAAACCATTACCAGCCAGAAACTTAAATGTCTCCGATAAATTATCTGAAGATATGTCACTGATATGTAAACCGTATAAGCCACCACAAACTAGAATTACAACATTTTCTTGTAAAACACACAATTGTTCTGATGGTGATCATCATCAACCTCTGTATGTGTTGACCTTGATAAAGAAAGTTTAGTCATAGCTTCAATATATTGCCCTCCAAATAGTAACATTTCGGCAGATATCTATAAAACGTTTTTTGCAACTCTGGGTCAACACGCTTTATAGCCGCCGGAGACTTTAATGCCAAACATACCTTCTGCGGTTCAAGGATGACTATTCCAAGGGGACGCCAATTAATGAATGTTATTCAGGTAAATCATTACGATGTTGCATTGTGTGGCCATCTAACTTATTGGCCTATTGATAGTAAAAAAATTCCTGACACCCTTGATTTTGCTGTTTTGGGTAAAATAAACTAAGAAATGATCGAGGCTAAACCACTCTCAGAATTATCTTCTTCCCGAAACCACTCTCAGAATTATCTTCTTCCCGAAACCACTCTCAGAATTATATTCTGACACTCTCCGGCCTTACTCCATTACTGGGCGGACCAAAAGCCTTATCCTACAATCAACTTCCTAACGGACAACTTCACTAACTGGTTGAAATTCAAGATGTACATCAGTTCGCATATCGATTTGACATCTACACTGGAGACGACAAACGATACAAATATGTTACTGATCAACTCAGCTATTTGAGTCTCACCTAAACAAAACAGCAAACATACAAGGCCACACCATACCATCCGCTGCAATAGAAATATTGCTAAAAGAGAAAGGACCGTTTAAGACGCATTTATAGCAAACGAATCGATCGTTTGAGTAAAAATAAACTGCAAAGCCTACTCCAAAAAAACAAAAGCGAATTTTCTGCAAAACTACCTAAAGCAGACCCACTCTGGACACATACTATTCATTATGGAAGGGCACTAAATACATTAAACGGCCTCAGCAACCAAACCCCGCCAATTCATCTGCCCAACGGTGACTGGGCTAGAAGTGACGAGGGAAAAAGCTAAAGCCTTCGCTGATCATCTTGAAGCCCAACCCTGGATTATCGGTGGTTCAAAACAGATGTAGCAATCGAACCTGAGAGGAAATTCAAGATTAAGAAGCTACTAGTAATGTTTTATTATTGCTCACCAAAATTTTGATAGATTGAACAATAATTATATAATTTCGTTATTGAAACAATAATTATATAGTTTAGTGTGCACGTGCATGCAGAACAAATTAAGAAAAATAAAAAATAAAAATTTTGTGAGAAATTAATAATAAAAAAGAGATTGTGAGATAAGTGCTACCCAAAGTTAAAAAGCGCAATTCTGCGCAGATAAAAATTAAATGGAATGATATCAAAGAGCCAAATGTCGAAGAAAGTAACCAGTAACAATACAACAGAACAACAGCTACAACAACAAGTACTACATTCACAAGAACCAGATACACAACATGTACAAACGCAAAAAACATTCAGCAAACAAACAACAAACAAGTTACAATCGATAAAAGTTACGGTACAATCAACTACCAATTCAGGAAAAACGCGTTTACATACAGTGACGTAGCTAAAATTAATACGCTACAAGCAGAGGCACAAAATAAAATTGAAAATTGAAAACAAGCGATTAATTTAAAACAGTACAACCACAAAGAAAGAAAAACCAGTGCAGCGATTTTGGTCGCAAAATGAGGATTGAGGATTGAGAATTTTGTATATGTACACAACGTATAATATACATTTTGCTATTGTGTGCCGTAAAATTTTGTTTATTGTATTAGTGTATTTTTCTCATGCGTTGTCCTCGTGGTAAGTAATCAAAAATAAACGAATCGGGTGAATCGGGTTCAAAATTTTTGGTGTGCTTACGCTCGCCTTGAGTTATTTTTCCCTTTCTTCTGACATGGGGAATTCATAAATGATTTTTTGTGTCTATTGTTGTTTATTGTTCAAGCAGATTGTGATAATTGTGATATAATATAATTTATAATTTTTTCTTTTAATTAATTATTTATTGATTTTCATAAAAAAAAAATTATAACTAATAACAATTTAGGTATAATTTAATTAAATTGGCCCCCTTACATTAAGTTACCAACAATTAATTCTAACGACAAAAAAATTAATTAATTTCGCAAAATTTTTTACCGTGAAATTAATTAATTTTTTAATAAAGGATTAATTTTGCTACATCAATTTTTTTTAAATCAATTTAATTAATTAAAATTTTAATTATGAATTAATTTATTTTTAAGAATTAATTGTGAAATATTTAATTATTATTGAAAAGTAATTAATTACGCCACATAAAAAATTTTCGGGTCCTCAATTTTCGGTTAACAGTAATATAAATGATTTTTTAATTTTATAAATTCTTCTTATTGGAATTTACATTACATCTCGCTTTTTTTATTTGCTGTGTATATGCTACAATAAAAATTTCTCCATCCTCGGACATAACATCGTATAGCATAGCAACCGACCATCATGAGTTGCAACACAATACCATAGACATTCATACTACATAGATTTCTCATTTCATAGTAACTAAAGGAAAAAAACAAAAAACTTCTGATAATTCCAATGTATCGTTGTGTTTGTGTATTTTTATAAGGCAATTATTTTTAGAATGCGTTGCAAATATAATACGTATATGCAATACACCGATAATATTTTAATGGAAAATTTTTTGTTTTGTTATTTTCTTGTTTTTTAGTCAAAATGAGAGATCTATTATGATTGTCTATGACAATTACTAAACCAAAATAAGCAAAATCATTTTGTTTTTCTAACTTTTTTGTTTTTTTTTTTGGTTAATATTTTTTTATTTTTGAGCCTCGCTTCGTACTTCGTAGTCGTAAATATTTTTAATTTTTTTTTTTATTTCGAAATTTGTTGTTCTATCTCAGTCCCCTCAATATTTAATACATCAATCGTTCTCTTTTGGAGCTTATTCCTCTTATTTGTATCATGTTATCCCCATTACTCGCGTCATTTTATCTCTCTTATTTGCATCATATTAAACGAAAAATTGAAAGAAAAAAATGCACATTCAACACCAATACAATTTACCAATACTATTGCCTTCCGGTAATCCTCAAATGAATCCTCATTTTGCGACCCAAAATCGCTGTACAGATACCGATTCGTCGTGTATGGGACACGCAAAATGAGGATGGGTCAGTAAATGTGAATACAAATAATATAAGCGCTGTTCGCGCGGTCGATTAGTAAAAAAAAACTCGAATCATAAGTACGAAAAACCGAGAGAGCATTCGAAAATCAATACAACAGTACAACGATGAGCGCGGGGACGTTACCAATGATACATTTATTACACCAACAACCACCGATAAAACCAGATAAATTAAATCATTAATGAATAATAAAAATCAACGTACACGAAAATTGGACAATTCAAAAATATGCAACAACAGAAGCAACATCAACATCAGTATGAATGATGCAACATCATCATTGTCATTCAACAAAAATTTTATTGTTTTTGTTATTCGAATTTAGTTTTGTTAAATTTTGGAGGAGGATATTCCCGGCACATATTTTAATTGATTTGTATAGAATCGTTATTTGTGTGAATGTAAATGATGAGTGAAAGAATTATTGTTGGTCAGATAAACATTACAAAGTTTTTACGCAAGAAAACATATGTTGGAAAATTATCTGGCCAAGGAATAAAATGAATGTGGGTACTTATGAACGAAACTTGGGAAAGAAGGAATAAAACCTTGAATGTGAGAGAGTACAGATTTCTTTCCAAACCAAGAAGTGATGGGTATGGTGTGGAGTGGCGATAATGTACAAAAATAATATGACGCTACAAGAGGTACAATTACCCGCTTTTTGACGTTATTGAAGCAAAAGCTGCCCTCAACGTCGGATTTGGAAAGAAATCTGTTACTAGTAAGCATGTATGTAACCCAGGTGCATGATGGAGATGAACGGAAAAAAGCATTTGAGTGACTTTAAAAAATTGTTTGAGAGTGGGTGAGAGACAAAAAGTGACCTGATTGTATGTGGAGATATGAATGCGATGCGAGAATGTGGGGATGTTTTGACAATTGCGCGCGAGGGAAAAACAGGTTGGCCGACCTGATTCAAGACTCCCGATATTGTGCTCTTGAATGATGGAAGGCCAACCAGAATGGCGAATGTGGGTGGCACGGCCCAGAGCAATAGATTTGTCTTTGGCAACTATTGAACTGGCCTGCCGGCTCACTAGGGATGTTGAAGAGGAGAATTTGGGGTGGGGATCATTTCATGATCAAAATGATCATGAATGATAATAGAGTGTTTAAGAAAAAGCGTGAATTAATGAATAATAAAGAAAATGGGTGAAAGAAATGAATGAGATTCTCGGAGAAAGTGAAATATATCAAAGTTAGTTGGATAGTGAAATTGAGCGAGTAAATAAATTGTGTACAAAAATTGTGGATATGAAAGAGATTAATGTGAATGTGATTAATGTTGGTGAAACAATGGAAGTTCAATTCTGGTATGAAAGGAAAGCGTTCAGCCTTGCGTGAGTTTAATATGAATAGGAGTAGTGAGAATAAGATTATGTATGGTAAAATGAATGGGAAATTGAAAAAGGCTATTCGCAGAGCGAAAAGGAAAAGTTGGCGGGAATATGTGTCCCAAATGACACATAGAACCTCAACTAAAAATTTATGGAATTTATTTAATAGGGTGAATGGTAAACATTTTTAATGCGCGCAATATAGTGTGTGAGAGCCGTGAAAAAAGGTGAAGAAATTTATAAGAATGGTATTGAAATATAAGCAATGACTTGAATGATATTAATGAAGTTGAGAGAAATGCTTAGAAATGAAAAAAATGGATTGCAAGTATGAATGGGGGAGAGTTCCTGAGAGTGTTAGATACATCAAAATCTACCCACTCCAGGGACCAACCGTGTAAGTTATAAAATGGTTCGGATGTTGAGTGACCTCAGCAAAATATAACTTGCTTGAGATACTCAAAAAAGTGTGGATGGGTTCCAAAATACCGGGCAAATGGAAAGAGAGTAGGGTGGTTCCCATCCCTAAACGGGATAGAGATCCAAATGTGGCAACAAATTATCGAGGTATATGTATGTTGAATGTGTTTATAAAAATTTTAAATGGAATGATGAAAGAATGAATGGAAGATTTCGTTAATGAAAATAATTTGTTGCCATCGACAACATTTGGATTTCGAAAGAATCACTCTGCAATCGAGTGTGTGGAAAAGTTAGTGTGGGAAGTGAAAAAGGATAATATGAAAGCTGTAGCAGGATTCTTGAACATTGAAAGAGCTTACGATTACGTGGTTCCGTGGAAATTAAAACAAATTCTCTCGGATTTTGGATTTTCACGGAAAGTATGTATGTGGATAAAAGATTTTATGACTGAGAGAAAAATGGTTTTGAATGGAAGTGGGTTTAGGTTGGAGGGAGTTACGTATATGGGACTTTCCGCAAGGAAGTAAAATATCGCCAGCTCTATTCAAACTATATACCAGCGAGATACACCGCATCAATGCAAGCAATCAAATCGTTCTGCAATTTGCAGACGATTTTGTTGTGATTGGAAAAAGCAGAATTTTTGATGCGGCGGCTCGAAAAGCGCAAAAGGGAGTAGATGAGTTACTGCAAAAACTTAAAATGTTGAATCTGAGAATGAATCCTAATAAATGTGCTTATATGAGTTTCAGAACGAATGCTGCAAATGTTAGCATCAGTTTGGATAGCTATAGAATTGAACAAGAAATGCGTGTAGGTATTTGGGTATTTGGATTGACAATAAGCGTATGAATTTTGGAAAACACATGAACATTTTGGCAGATAACTACAAGGAACGTTTGAATGTGGTTAAACGGGCGAGCAAACCCAAGTGGTGCGCTCATCCGAGTGTGACTGACATGTTAAGGAAGGCCCTTATAGCCTCCAAAATTGGATATGGTATTAGTGTATATGGGAATGGGTCCAAAGGGGCTTTTAGCCAAATAACGAAAATAGAGAATGCATGTGCCAGAGTGGTATTGGGAGCGATTAACTCAACCCCAATACACACTCTGTGGTCTGAAATGGGTGATTCACCTCTTGATTACAAGAGAGAGTGGATCACAGTGAGAGAGTCAGTGAGAATGATAACTAAGATAAATGAGTTTTGGAATGAAATGATAGTAAGATTATAAAGTAGGGCGGTTTACAAACCAACATATAGAACTAGTATTGTACTGGAAAATTTGAACATGTTTTTGAGTATAGGCAATGCTGGTCCGCAACCCGTTCCTAATAATCTTACTGTATGTTTGAATATGGAGGAATATAATAAGGGAATGAATGAAGTTATCGCCAAAATTATGTTTGGGAAAATCAGTGCAAGAAGACATCGTTTATACAGATGCTAGTGTGAACGAGAGTGGAGTAGGTTTTGGTGTCTTTATGGCTAGAAATGGCCTTGAAAAGTATTTTAAAGTGGACAAAAGCATCTGTATAATGAACGCTGAACTGATTGGAATGTTTGAAGGAATTAAACTGGCTGTGAATGAAGGTAAAAGGAAAATAGTAATATTTTCCGATTCTCAGAGTGGTTTATGTTTGCTTAAATGTGGAGGTGGAAGGGAAGGCAATGTGTATGTTGATTTGATTTTTGAATGCTTTCAAAGCTGTCAACGTGATGTGATTATACAATGGATCCCATCACATAGACAGATCGAAGGGATTGAAAGAGCCGATATGTTAGCTAAAAAGAGTACATTGAATGACGTGGTTCAGGAGTATGAAAGAAAGGATGGAAGGGACGTACTTCGTATGTTTCAAATGAATCTGTGGAGAAAATTGGAAAGTGAATTTAACGAGAAAAGTTTAACGAAAGGAATGAAGTACAGAATGCTCCGTGATACTCCTTTGAGAATCCCTTTCTTTAAGAAGCTCAAAGGAGATACACGGATGTTGCGAACGGTGGAGAGAATCAGGCTGAACCACGGAAATTGGAAGGAATGCTTGTGGGAACGTCATTTGAGTGAGGACAAAGATTGTGAGATGTGTGGAAGTGTGGAAGATGTTTAACCTCTCATATTGGATTGTCCTAGATATAGCCAATACAGATCTCGGTTCAACATCCTTCGGAGTGCAAGAAATCTAAGTGATTTAATGAATGAGGGCGGAATTGTTTATAAGGAGATGTATGAATTTATTAGGATGAGTGAGATAACGATTTAATACAAAGTAAGGAAGAGCCGACAGAAGATGTGTAGGGAGTAATCCAGTTCGTTTTACACACTAAATTGTACTAGTAGAGATAATTTGAATTATTAATATGTAGATTGTTTGTAAATTGGAACTTTTGACAATGCGGCTTTTTTTATGTAGGAGCCAAGCCTAATAACTAAAAAAAAAATAATAATTATTGCTCACCAAACTCAATTAAAGAAAGCCCCTGGGTATCATCAAATTACAGGTGAAATGCTTAAAAAATTGTCTGAGTGTGCCTTTGGTCGACTAGCTAAGAATTAAGATGCACCCCTGAGTGCTGGCAACTGTTAAGTATAAAAATGATCCCAAAGCCTGGCAAGGATCCTACCAAGGTCTCGTCATTAGACCAATAAGCCTACTACCAATCATCTCGAAAGTCTTCGAAAATACAATTATCGAAAAGATTAACCTGAAACTCCAAAATATCATCCGTAATCATCAATTTGGTTTTAGAGCTGAGAATGGAACCATTGAGCAAGTGCACCGAGTAGGTACAGAAATAAGATCAGCACATACGAAGAAAAGAAATACCGCTCTGCAGTTTTTTCGGATGTTGCTCAGACATACGATAAGATTTGGCGGGATGGTATCCTAATTCCAAAAAAAAATTTCACAATTTCTATATTCCAATCAGAGAAAAGTAAAGTTTCAAATCATTAAATTCCACGTTTTAAAATTCCCTATTACTTAATTTCTAGTTTTGAAATTCAAAAGTGGTGGAATTAATTCCACAATTGGAATAAGCTCTACTTGGGATATTTTAGATTTTTGGGCCTGTTTTGATGGTAAATAGACTCTGCAATTTTCCTCAAAAGCGACCACTCCCTCCATTATAATTTGGGGCGGTACAAGTCCAGTATTTTGTGCAAACAATTTTATATTCTGATTAGTCATAGATGTTTGTAGCTGATGTGCGTGTGATGTGTGTGTGTAACATGTATTTTGTGAAGGCCATTTTGAAAAATCGTGCTTACGTTGCTTTTACACTTATATTTTAATCTTTTGTCGCATCGCTAGATCCTTATTACTGCTATCTTTAAAATATCCATAGCCATCGGCGAATAATTTTTCTCCGCCCTTGTTAGAGCAAACAACATCAATTTTCATGTTTACGGAAAAATCTGATTAATTTAAGAGTTATGAATAAAATTTATCATACTAATATTTGTTTAGATAATACTTTTTATGTTATTTTCTGATAACACCTTGTACAAAATTGAACCATCAAGTTGCAAGACAAGATCTAAATGATAATTGATACGGATACAATTTATGTAATTATTGTATGCCCGTTATTTCGTTTAATAGCTGTCACAGAAAATAACTGCATTTTAGAATTTTAATTTTTGGAATACTTGCGTGTTGAATTTTGAGATGTGGATCTTTGGTTTGAGGAATTTTTATTTTTGGAATTGTAAAAGTGGAATTTTGCAAATGGAATATTTTTTTTGGCATTCCGTATACCCAACCCCAGATATTATGTAAAACAAAATACCTATAAATCGGGCGAGAAAATTGTCCTAGCGGGAGTACCACAAGGCAGTGTGCTTGGCTCAATCTTATATTTAATTTTCACATCTGATTTCACTACCAACATTTTCGAAAATTATAACGTCTACTTTCGCTGATGACATAGCAATCGTATGTACTCATAAAAATCCACAAGCAGCGTCCAAAACCCTACAAGAACATATAAATGACATCGAAATCTGGCTAAAAAAATGAGCGGAAGGTCAATGAACAGAAATCGAGTCACGTAACATTCACTTTCAATAAGCTTACGTCTCCGCCGGTCACAATGAACGGAATACAAATCCCTCAGGCAAACGAAGCAAAATACCTAGGCGTCCATCTAGACCGACGATTAACATGGCGAAAACATATTGAAATGAAACGAGGCCATATCAAATTAAAAGTGAATAAAATGCACTGGTTGAAGGGGAAATATTCAACCCTTGATTTAGAATACAAGCTTCTCTTGTATAACACAATGATTAAACCAATCTGGGGTGCTATTCTTAAACCATTACGAAAATTTTCGTATTGCGAGTTAGTGTCAAGATATTGCGAAAACCATAAAATGGCATTTTTAAAACCGGACTACGAAAATTTTCGCAACGGAACGTTACTAAAATTTTCAGCAGTAATATCCCAAGGGCATTGATAATTTTTCGAAATAATTTTATTATATTTTTCGAAAGCACGTGGCTTGGTAACATCCCGAAGCCGTATGCTGAGGGCTGTTACCTAAAAGTAACGTGCTGGAGGAAAATATAATAAAATTATGAGGTATTTATCAATGCTCGAGGGGTATTTGAAGAGACAATTTTTTGCAATTTTATTTTATTCTAGTAGTAAGGCTGCTAGATTGTAAATTGTACTATGAAAGTGTTATTTTGAAACAGTATTTATTGTAAAATAAAACTATGAATTCTTTTCATCTAGTAGCTGGAGTATGTTTTGCTAAAATATCAAGCCTATTAAATCGGTCAATTTCGAGTCATTTGTACGAAATATTCCAATTAAAACCATCATAACTGATAATTTCTCTAGGGAAGTTAACAGTCTAATGTTGTTTTGATTGGTTTATTTCGTACACGTGACTGAAAATAGACTGATTTAACAGGCTTGCTATTTTAGCAAAAAATTGTCTTGTAAATTTTTGTTCTTATCCTTAAAACTTTGGAATATTTTTTTATGCATGTCCGCTATTTTTTTTTTTTTCGCTGGCGCTACATCCCATAGAGAGATTTGGCCGCTTCATTTTGAAGTTTCGTAATAATTTTGTTAACGGATAATGAGTGATTAATTCATTGATTCTACATTAACCAGCCGTGATTTTTTCATCCCCCGCCGGGAATCGAACCCGGGACCTCCGGAGCGTAAAGCAAGTACGCTAACCACTGTGCCACCGGGGCGGCATGTCCGCTATTCTAATTTATAATTTTAAAGAATGTGTAAAGGGAATGAGTTATTTTTCGCAATTGACAATTGGCTCTACCTATCAGAAAAAAATGGAATATGTGATTCCATACAAAACATTTTGTTATAATAAAGAGCTAATACCTACATAATATTATGTATATGGAAATATTGCCTATTTAGCTTTTATATTTACATATTTATTAAAAATTGTAATGTTTGAAAAATAATTAAGCCAATATGTAATTTAACCCTCTCAAATGCCTTGTACAATATATTGTACATCAATTTTCATCGCTTCTTCCAACCGTAATTTTTAATTTTTGTCTCATTTCTCTTGTGCGATCGTTCTCTTATGTATTTATGTTCACACATCACACTACAGTTTTATGAGCAATCCCATATCATAGCAGTGCATAATTGTGCTACGTATTTTATTTTTGGAAGAAAGTCAATTTTAAATGGCGTTTGAAAGGGTTAAAGTGTCTGAAACATTACGCAAATTATCATAACATAATGTACAATATTTTCGTAATAGTAATCGTGAAACCATAAATTAGTATTCTTAAAACCATTACGAAAATTACGAAGAGAGAAATAAAAAAATAAAGAGATTTCGAAAGAGATGATTTAAAATGTTAGTTGAACTGAGAACATTAAGCGAAGCGGACGCTTCTTTTTGCTTATAATGTTATAATTAATAATTATTTGAATTTTTGTGAATTTAGCTTAACTGTCTAACATTAAATTATATATGTTAAATATGATTGTGTATGCTATTTTTTCTTTTACAGTGAAAATTACTTAGGTCTAAAACGACCAAAGTATTGAAATCCTGTCAAAATGACCAAAAATTTGGTTGGTTCAAAACTACTTTTCTCGACGATTTGTAATCCCCGAGTCCGAAAAAGCAAAAAAAAAAAATTAAAAGTATGTCCGACCGTCCGTCTGGATGTTTGTCCCAAAGTATCTCGGGAACGGTTTTTCCGATTTAGATTTTTTTTTTTCATAAATGTGTTCCCTGTGTCAAGGCGGAGATTTGAAAAGCTTTTGAAACCAGTAAAACCACCGGGTATATGTATGTATTTACCAATTTTTTTATATATGCTGGTTTGAAAATTGAGTTGCGCATTGAGTTTGGGGTTGAGTTGGAGGTTAAGTTAGCGGTCAATTTGCGGCTTGAGTTGAAGTTGGGCGTTGAGTTTGCGACTGAGTTTGCCGAGTGAAGATTAGAATACGTATATACGCGTGTAGTTTTCGAACCACGTTGATTTTGGGTATGAGTTGTATGTTTAGTTTGGCTTGAGTTGAGGGTTGATTTGGGGTTGAGTTAAAGGTTGAGTTATGTTTGAGTTTGGGATTGGGCTGAGTTGAGGTCGGGTTAGGGTTGAATTGAGTTGAAGTTTGTTTGGATTGGAGTAAGGGGTTTGATTAGGTATTAATTTGGGGTCGAATTTAGAGTTTCGTGCAAAATTAGACTGAATTGATTTGAGTTCAATTTATTTACACATTTAGCTTTCCAATCGAATTTATTTTGGGGGTTGGTTTGTCGATTCAGTGTGGAGTTGAGTAGAGGGTTGAGATTTGGTTCGAGCTAAGCTTAGTTGAAGTGGCATTAGCGTTAAGTTAGCTTGCGATGGGGTTAAGTAAGTTGTTAGGCTGGGGAATTATTTAAGAGTTGATTCTGGGTTAGATTAATGGTTGATTTAAAGATTGAGTGAGGGTTGGGCTGCGATTAACTTGGTAATTGCGTTTAAAATTGCATTGCCATCGAGTTGGAGGATGAGTTGTAAATTGAGCTGGAGGTTGAGCTGAAGATTTAGTTAAAAGAGTCAGATGGGAGTTGTTTCGGGAGTTAAATTAATTTCTAGGACTGAAATTCTGATCACCTCATAAGGTTTCAGCCGTTTATATTTTATACATAAAATTCTCTTGTTTTAACAAAACAAGATGTCTACAATAACCAAAATTTTGAGTTAAGCTTACTAATTAATTCATTAAGTAATTTTTTTAAATTCTGGAACGAATGGTAACAAAAACTGAAAAAAATATTTTTTCATATATCCTGTCTTTGTATAACTCCACAGAGTTAGTAATGGCTGGTGCTGACACAAATTACCAAATTAGATACACAAATTACCACGAATTAATTAATTAATTAGTTAGAATTGAAACTTTAAAAATGGTACGGCTTGCTGACCCTAACAATAAAGTTGAACTATACATTTCAAAAACATCAACGACGAATGATAGCGTTAAAAAATATCCCATATGTTAGGGGAAGGACAGCTACATACAAAAATTGAAAAGAAAGTAACTTTTTGTTTCAGTTATGTAGGCAATAAAATAATAAGCAAAACATAGAATGCATTATATACATTATTTTCTCGAAATAAATAATATGTTCACCTGGTATACAATAAGATGTTCGAAAATAATCGAATATACAGTTGATAGGACGAGTTGTGTTGCCTAGGAATCACAACAACACCGCAGGGTGTTACACACCCCCGTTCATTAAGAGCCTGAATATTGACTGGGCGGCTCATTAAGTAGGGTCCATGCACAAAAGATCTCAAGTAATAATAATAATACACACTCCCCTCGTCAATTGTAATTACCGCGTACATTTTTAAGAATACGATAAACAAATTAAAAATATATCCTTTTTTTTGTGCTAAAAAAATAATAAATATTTATCCAAATGTAAATACATATTATTTTTAACCATCAACAGAAATGATTGAGTTTTATGAACATTTAATTAAAACAAAAATCCAAATGGTTTCGTTACGAAATGCAATAAGAAACGAAAAAACCATCCGAAAATTTTAGTAACGTTCCGTTGCGAAAATTTTCGTAGTCCGGATTTCAAGAATACCATTTTAGGAACTGACATTTTCTTCTTCTCTCTCAAAATTTTATTATTCCTTTTTTCCTCTCTCCGTTATATTCGTAATGGTTTCAAGAATACTAATTTATGTTTCAAAATTACTATTACGAAAATAGCATTACCAAAAATTTTCGGTTACGAAAATTTTCGTAATGGTTCAAGAATAGTACCCCTGGTCGTATGGCTGTCAATTATGGCAAACAACTTCGATTTCAAATATTGACATTGTCCAAAGAATACAGTGAAACATTCTCAGAATGATTGCAGGGGCACCCTGGTTTATAAAAAACAAAAATATACGTTCGGATCTTAGCATCCTAACTGCTAAAGACGAATTACTAAAGATGCGGATTAACTATGCAGGGAAACTATCATCTCATCCGAATATGCTGGCGAGAAATTTAAAAGATATAGGTATCTTTGTCGTCACGATTAAAGAAAAAAACGATGGCTATCACATCACAAATTATTAATTACTGATAGCATGTAAATTCTGCTCCCGCAGATTTACTTAATTATACTAGTGTTTAAGATTTGACAACTTATTGTTATTTTCGTATGAAAGATTCAATAAATAAATAAATATGTAACAAAAAAAATGATGGCAATAAATTTTTGTTTATTGCTCAATAACCCATTTGATCCCACACCAATAACAAATTGTGTAAATTATTTGTACTTTAAATATTTTATAACACTCAAAATCCTTGCTAGAAATGATTTTTTTTTTAAATATCATAAACAAACTAAAAACCATATATAACGGTAAAATACAAATCGAAATTTGACATTAAATACCACAGTAGTGGCGTCGCAAAGTTGGTGATTTTCTGTACCCGTACAGGTACAGTGGAGTCAAATGGGTTAATTTGTGCCGGTTTATTAATTTTTTGTATCTCAAATATTAATTTTTTGTGTACCGGTTTATTGCCAGCCATGCTGATAAACCTTGTGGTATGGTTGGAAACATATAATAAAAGGCAGCGATCGTTTGTTTGCCGGAATGACTTCCCAAGGGGTTATTCGTTTCAAAATCGTCATAATATAGGAATAAAGGAATAACATTTTCGTTCGTATTAAAACGAATTCGCCTAACGCAAATCAATTAATTTTCATTTAAACAAGAATTTTTTTAAATATAGTTATAAAGCTGTTGCTTTGGTGTATTGTCGACACATTGTCGACAACATTGTCAACGTCATTGCTTGAATTGTCTACAGACATTGTCTGCACGTGTAGACAATTGATTAATTACGAGATGTAGACTACGTGGCACAACACTGATTTCGAATGATGTGACTGCATAAACTAAACGTAATGTCGGTCCTAAGTAAAATGCGTTTTAAAAATTCGGGGTAGGCTGTGTCTTCTACACGGCCGTAGGTGTTTTCCGTGATAACGTTTATAAGAGGTGCGAGAAATGGCACGATGTATGGTTTTGTTAAAATAAATTTCTTTATTATTAGCATCAAGAAATGAGAATACAGTGATTGTTTGCAAACGATTAAGTACTGGGCGATGGTATGAGAAGTACGATATGAAGCGCATGGTCTCAGCGGAGATGTGCCTGGTGAATGTGAGTTCCGCAGACTAGTGCCTCCTAAAGTCGCCGAGGCTAGTGTGATGAATACGCAGTCTAGGTCAAATATATTTTATATCAGAGTCCACACTGACATTTGACCTATCAGATCAGGCATTCCCCCTTTATAGTGCTCTCTAGCATTGTAAATCGCCACTTTGTAAATCTAAATTTTAATTAAAATTTATGTGGAAATTAATTATTTTAATTAACAATAAGTTATCTGCCACAGTTTCTTTACGCACAAATTGACATCAGAATTACTCCGGTCAGATAAGTGATTTTCATGGTTGGTTGTAAATCGCTGTTTTGTACTTTGTAATTTTAATTAAAATTAATGTGGAGATTAATTATTTTAATTTAAAATAAATTATCTGCCACAGTATTATTAAGCACAAATTAATAACCGAATTGCTCCGATCTGAAGAGGCATTCGCTTGCTATAGTGCCCTCAATCTCTATGAATCCCTATTTTGTAGTTTGAATTTTTAATTAAAATGTATGTAGAGATTAATTAATTTAATTTAAAATTAATTAGCTTCCACTGGGTTTTTACGCAATAATTGACACCATCGGATCTTCGATCTGATGAGCCGTTCTCTCGCTACACTGGTTGAAGCATTTAAATCGGTCGAAATCAGAGGTTCGCGGCGCGGGTTCCTGTGCCGCGCGATGACGTAATTGCGATAATATTATGCGTGACACATAAACCCGAAGGACTAATCTAAGCAATCATATATTTAAATTAAAGGTAGTGCTTATAGTTGATGAGTAATTGCCCGCGGCCAAGGGCTAAACTACAATCACTATTTTCTAGTTTGAATTTTTAATTAAAATTTATGTGGGGATTAATTAATTTAATTTAAAATTAATTAGCTACCACTGGGTATTTACGCAAAAATTGACACCATCGGATCTCCGATCGGATGGGCCGTTCTCTCGCTACAATGGTTGAAGCATTTAAAACGGGCGAAATCAGAGGTTCGCGGCGCGGGTTCCTGTGCCGCCCGATGACGTCATTGCGATAATATTATGCGTGACACATAAACCCGAAGGACCAATCTAAGCAACCATATCTTTAAATTAAAGGTAATGCTTATAGTTGATGAGTAATTGCCCCCGACCAAGGGCTAAATTTCGGGTAAGTTTTCTGAACATGCGGTGTAAAACGTTATCACGTCAAAATATTAATTTTCCTGCAGTACAACACTGCTTTTACAACACTTAGCCAGTTTGTTTGCTACGTTATGCATTATATGCAAATTAATTTTATCGAAAATATTTTACCTAATCTCATTGTTATATGAGTAATCTATCCATTCACCACATTAACCATCAATATAACATTTAAATCTAATCGAAAATCCAAGACAAACATATAAAACTTAAATTTAATTTCCACGTCAACAAATTTGTATAGAGAGTACACAAATACGTAATGAAATTCTGTTTTCATTAAACATCTTCTTAAATATTTACAAAATAGTTTAGTTCTCACACCAAACACACACACCTCTTAAGTATACGACAATATATATTATACACCTATATTGTATATTTGCAGAAAGCTTTCTATAACTATATTCAAACAACTAAACCGTAAAATATAAGACATGTTCGGGTGTAGCCACATTGTTTTATGTAAGCACATACATATACGAAAAAAAAAGAACAAAAATTCGAGAAAATTGTCATCTTACTACACACACGTATACTAAAAAAATATTGGATTGATTTAAAATATTTATCGTAATGAAATTTATTGAGACAAATCGAGCTTTTAGACCACCTGCATAATAATTATGAAAAACTAGATGTATTTATTTTAGATATAAAATATTGATTAAAATTTAGACATAATTTTAATGCCAGGAGAACAAAAAGCTTAAAATTTAATATTAAACAATAGTAGGTACACGTTTTCTGTACTGCCTTAAATGTGTGTGTGTGTGTGTGTATATTTGTGCTTATAAACGGATGAAATTATAAAAGAAAACAGGTAAATATTTATCTTTCGTCTTAACTTAAATAGAACAAAAAAGAAATAATTTTCCGTATGTTCTTCTTCTCTTTCCGAGATTATTGATGTTTTTCTTTCTAATTTTCGTACATAAAGCAATTTTGTTTTTTTGGATTAAAATAAAAATGATCATTATATGTAGAGGTGAGTCACATATGAGGTTAAGGCTAACCAAGTTAGCTTTATAAACAGAAAAATATTGTTTATGTCTATCGGCATAGTAATGTATTCAAATTTATTAAAATTGGATTTTATTCAGTAGGGGTTCATTAATATGTTCAACGAAATTCTAATAATTTATTTCTTTATGGTAACAGGCCCAACCTTGCTACAGTTTTAATAACCTTTGAGCTTTTTCTGAAATTTATTTTATAAAATTACTGTGAAACGTTGATTTTTTATAAAAGCTGATGAGTTAATGAGCGTTAACAATGTTCCTAGTCCATTTTTATTCAATATCACTTTTAGGTTGCCTTTACACAAAGCGTGAGCAATTTTCTCCGTAATTTTGATGAGATTTGAACTTTTCTTTGTCTTTATATACCATATACAATTAAAAGTTGTATGAGTTGCCAAAAACACATTTAACATTTATTTCCGTGTGGTATTAATCTTTAATTGCTCAGAATGGAAAACCAAGAAAATTTAATTTTACTCAGGGTATGCGCAATTGGGACAATGCATTATGAAAAAAAAAAACGAAATCAAGACACCGTAAAATTAAAAGAAGGACTATATGGGAAGGAACTGACTACAACGGCGAGGTTTTAGTGAAAATGGTATTAAAAGTCTCTTAATGGATTAAATCTAGGAGATCCTAAAACGTTCAAAAATTTTGCAGGAATGTCTCCCCTCGTCTGTTGACGTATTATTGAAAAGCGTAGAATCATAAATAAAACGTCAAGACATAATTTTAAGGTAATGTATTGCAGCAAAAATCAGGATCAATAAGGTAAATTTGTAGCTAGTTTCCTTTAACATCCGTGGATTTAAACTGACATTTACAGTGAAATGTCCCTACGTTTGCCGCAATAGTATTTGGAGAAAAATTCAACTGACCCCTTATAGGTTTAGATTTCGATCTTCCTCTCGAATATCCGACTACAGAATTATTAAGCGTATTGATATGGTATTGGATTGTAACGGGGAACCTTAGTAATTGGCAATTGGGTTGTAACTATCTGGTACAAATTGTAGGAGAGTGTTATGATGCTTAAAACAATTCCGATAGTTTTTGGCATTTCGACAACTCGTAAATAAGTGATGATTGGAGCAAATGGAGCACCATTTTGACTTGATAATGAATTCTATTCTCCGACAAGCATTTCTCGGAATTTTGGGCAATTAGACATCTACACCTTTTATGGCAAATTGGGCATCTAGGCAGCTGAGCAGAAGAGTGGAATATTTTCGTTGTAGCTTGCCTTTTCAACATATTTCTTGGTTAGCTACTTAATTGCATCAATATAGTTAGCATCATCAACTTGAAAATGACAGATTTATGAATGGATAGCACCCTGTAATGGGCCGTAATTGGCCAAGCAAATATTTGAATTTCTACACTGGAAACAGACTAATATTCTATTGTGCAGTTGATCAGAAAATATGGGAGCCCTTGAAATATGGGAAACATTCAACAATTTGTATGAAGACCGTGGATTATTAAGAAAATTACGTTATTGCGAATCCTGATTTCAATTCGTTTAGAAAATTGAGAATTCATACAAAATTACATCGACAAGATAACCTCAATTTCGTGCAACTTAAATAGCATTGGATTCAAAATAGATAATGGCTGGTTGGCTGCAATTATGTTTTGCAGGTTTGACAAATGAATATAAACCTATTATTCTGAGTTTTGAGGCAAGTGAAACCATCAATACAGACCACATTAAAATGAAATTAATTGACACACAGTACGTATCAAAGTCAAACGTTGTTAGCACTGCTGTTTTTATGGCTGTTTGATACTCACTTTTTCCCACTTTTTCAATGCCTTGAAAAGACAAACAGAATGAGAGAAAAAATGTAGATACAAAATATTTATGAGAGAGAGTGAATACTAGATTTTAAAAAAATATAGAAATGCCAAAAAAAGTGGTAGCTCAATTTTTCTAGCAGTTAATTGAGCAATTATAGCAAAAAAAGAATTGGATTTGATTCTTTTTTTTTGACATTAGATACTTTTTTCTGACATTTATGAAATAATAGGGACAATATTTATGTTTTGCGGCACCTAATGCAAATTTATTGTGCGCTGCCTCATATTTCTTAGGAAAAGAATCAATAAGAATAAAAAAATATTCTTCCCAATGGCTACTTCACCGCGAAAGCGAAAGATTTAGCCACAATTTATTAAAGCAAATTGAAGCCGAAGAAGTAAATTTATATCGGAGAACTTTGCGGATGACACCTGCACAATTTCAGAAAATATTGAAGATGTTACCTACATCCATTTATATAAAAATTACATACACAAAATTTTTTTTGATTGATATACATATTTTGTTTATCCGAAACTTCAAAATATTTACATATACATACTGTTATCTACACTAGCCTGCTCTGTTTCGCTTTACTAGTTTTGTAGCAATTTATTGCACTTGAAAAAAAGTGAGTATCATACAGCCATTAGTAAATACAATGTAAAAAATTCATCGAAACAAAAAAATCGCCATACTGGAAGTGTAATTTGTTATGAATGTGGTGGTAAAAATCACAAGGGTTTTGAATGCAATAAGATCAAAGAGAAACAGACGTCATCGTCGAATGGTTAGAAGAATAAAAATCAGAATAACGTTAACAGCAATAAAAGTGAATCGGCTAAAAGATCATTTGGTGTATCTTTATTCTCACAATCAAAATCATCCAACTGCTTTTAGGCAGTGGTGCGTCGAGTCACATGACGCCTGATGCTAATTTATTGAAAAATCAAAGACCAACTGAAGCTGTTGAAATAGTAGCAGCAAATGATATGAAAATGCCAGTGAAATGTGTTAGTGAAACTGTTATATTAATGCAAAATGAAACAATACCAGTAGAAGAAGTCTTAGTTGTTCCCGAGCTGTCTACTAAACTTTTATCGGTCAGTAAAATTGTCGAAAAAGGATATAGTGATGGTGGTAAAATTTATGACAAAAATGGTGATTTGTTTGCACAATGCCAGTCACAGGATGGTGTATACAAGATTTCATCCTCCAGTGATAAATGTATGTTGTAAAAATCAAAAGAAAGTATTGCATTAATATGGCACAGACGTTTCGGTCATGTAAATTACAAAACACATTGTGACATGCGTAATGTAGTAGAGGGAATGATGTTCGAAAATGATGAAATCATAAAATGTGAAATTTGTACAATGGGCAAGCAATCGCACCTCCCTTTCAAGCTTATAGTGGTAAGCGTTCAGATAATGTACTTGATTTAATCCACTCAGGTGGCTGTGGTCCGATGGAGACAAATTCAATTGAAGGCGCAAAATTCTTTTTATCATTCATCGATGATCATTCAATGAAGCTATTTATCAATTTTTTGTCGTCCAAATCTCAAGTTTTTGAATCATTTGTTAATTTCAAATCGTATGTAGAAAATCAGACTGGTCGCAAAATAAAGAAATTCAGAACTGACAATGGCACTATATATTGTTCCAAAGAGTTTGAAGGTTTCCTTAGAGAACACGGTATACAGCATCAATTTACTCCTGAACAAAATGGTCTCGCAGAGAGAATGAACTGAACAATTGTGGAACTTCAAAAGGTGCATGATTTTTGATGCTGATTTAGACAACATTTTTGGGCTGAAGCGGTTGTCATGGCAGCCTACATTATAAACAGAACATCAACAGCTTTTATGGTACATGTTCTTAAAGAAAAGAGAAAGAAGTTCGATTCGAAGTCGATTGATCCAAAAACGAAACAACTGGTAATAAGTAGAGATGTTGTTAAAGTACATTGTACACGGAAAGTTTGGTTCGGTTCTTAATGAATTAGTGTACATTCAGAACTTTTTTTGGATCAGATTTAAATTGATCTTCAAGAGAAGTTAAATACTTCATAAAGCAACTGTTTAATTCTTAAATTTGTATATGTTCCAACATACTTTCGTTAATTATTAGCTCGAATCCGCTACTTATAATGCCAAGCGTAATATTTCGTTTGGCATAGGCAGTTTATCCTGGTACATCTTTGAATATAGTGGAAACCGGCAGTTTACCACTAATTCAAGAGCAATTTCAGTCTCTTTATTTTGGTTTAAGATGTATCAGTTACTTCAATGTCGCTTTCTTTTCCAGACTACGAAAGGGTATGCATTTTTTTTTGCTGCGATTTATTTTAGAAAGATTTTATTTTCTCTATCTAGAACATCTATGCGATGCATCGATCAGAATCCGGATACTCAACCACACTCTTAGCTGCCACTTAGTTCAAACTCATTAGCCTCAGAATAAGTGTCAGAATAAAAAATTACACAACAAAAAACCAGGGAGTTTGCCGAGTTTCATGTATTCGAATGAGTAAAACTCAGAAATTGTATGGTCTCAAGGTCACGGTAGATTCGCAAATTGGATAAATACACAAAGCTAATTGATGGTTGTATGTTACGAATACAATTTTTTGTTTCTATTTACCAAGAAATTATTTAACCCGTCAATTTGACGGGTTTTCGGAAAAATAGGTATACCACCCTATACCGATATTCTAACTTAGGGGGTTTAAAGGCGTATGAATTGGAATATACATCCACATCATTAAATCTATAAAAGTCAACATAAATTTAAAAAAAAATATGTTAGCATTTTCTGTCTTTTTAAACATTAAATTTGAAATCCGTCAAATTGACGGGTTTCGTAAATCTAGTGTTAAATAGTCCATCCTATTTGCACTGAGGGAAAAGATTGCTCAAATTATGCAATATAGATATAAATCTTATCAAGTAAAAATACTGCTTCAATATGCGCTAAGCGAAAAATTTCTCAATATATTCTCATTTAAAGAATTGAACTCAACAACTTTGTTAATGTTGAAATTACTATGATTTAGAATTTATCGTATAGTTCAAGTAAACCCTATTATTTTCTTATTATTAGTATTTGAGTTTCAACATGGAGCATTCCCAATTTAACAAATTGTCAATGTTTATTTGGTTGTATACCGAACTTGTGAATAGGTTTGCTATTTTTAAGAAAATATTCCACACAAACTCAACAAGAGGGCGTCTTTAAATTATCAATATTTTTTCGAGTAATTCTCTATTCCAGAATACAATGCATCCATTTATAAAGTTAATAGTTTTCGATTTAAGACTGCAATGCATAGTTTTATACAGTTAGTAATCCTCTATTCTAAACTACATATAATGCTTATTTTTATACAGGTTTCATTTTCAATTCAAGAATACAATGGGTGCATTCAGCTCCGCCAACTGTTGGCAACATGTTGAGTTCTGAACGCACCCGATAACACCGCTCTATTAAATGTCATTTTTTCAATCAGCGTGTAAGTGCCGATACATTTAGGTATCAATAAATTATTATATACAATTTTAAATTTATTATAAAATTATATTATATTAGAATTTAAAATCAATACATTAATTCTTTTTTTTATTGACAGTGGTTTAGAAACAATTTTAAAATGGAAAGTAAGTGTATTCTACATATAAAACAAACGACTTAACCTCAATTTAAATGTTATTTATTTTAATATTTCTTTAGTTACTTCCAAATGGACGAAGGAGAGCACCCGCCTTATAATTGAAGGATACCGAAGCAGGGCCACTAAATTTCGAGACCCAAAATACAAAAAGAAAGATTTGTGGACCTAAATAAGTATTGTTTTTGGTGAAATGGGGTACACAGTTTCCGCCGAAATTCTCGATAGGAAATTCCGGAACTTAAAAAAAACGTATACCGAAATAAAGGACAAACATGGTCGGACTGGTGAAGGCAAAATTAACTGGGAGCACTACGACGTGTTCGACGACATTTTCAGTGAGGATAGCGCCATCAACAGTAATGTCACCATGTCGTCAATGGATACGATTGAGTTCATAGAAGTTGCAGCAGAAGATTCAGTAGGTTCGTCGAGTATGCCTGGCTGAAAAAGAGCATTGCGGGATTATCGTGAGCAGCAGCTCGAAATAGAACGGGCTAAGCTGACTAAGATGGATCGGTTGATTGACAACATTGAAAAAAACACAAAAGTTCATGAAGAACGAAATAATTTACTGAAGCAAATTATACAACTTAATAATCCATAGATCTAAACTTAATCTAATGTACATAACTACATATATGTTGTTTCGGTAGCGTATAGGCCAGTTTATAATTTCTCAGCAAAGTTCAAATAAAACACTAATTATTTAAAAACGCACTGTATTTATACAAAAGTACACAAGGGAAAAAATACAAAACTCCAGCTGGATGTCCAATTTTATCATTGTGTATCTGAAATTAAAAAATCATGTATTATTATTATTGTAATTGTTTATGTAACTAAATTATACTTAGCTTAATTATGTTGTATCCCATTTATCTAAAATTATAAAAATTATCAGCAATTTAAATTAATTATTGTAAAAAATTTGTCTACTTACACCAAATCAAAACAAATAGCAAATAATTGACATTTGTAAAATTATTGACAAATTTTATGTAATATCTTTATTTATCACTAGTGCCATCTCTTGTAAATTATTATAAGTTAAAATTGTTATACTTAGACGTTTTTCTGTTCTAAATTTATGGTTAGCTTTAAGCTTTATAAATAGAAAAATATTGTAACAATTCTGTGTCAGTTCAGTTGCCGAATTCAAGTTGTCAAGTCGAGTCGAAAAATAATAAAGAAAATAAATAAACAATTAGTCGTGCAGCATAAAATAAATTCTGTATTTTATTAAAAAGGTGAAGAAGTAAAAATTGTGTACAGCGAGTGCTACTTTGATACAGTCCACTAAGCATAAATTTAGCATAAGCAGCTATAGCATTCGCAGCCCCAAAACATTTGGTCCTTCGAGCCGGATGTGTCTCGAAACAACAGTAAATTCAGCATCAATTAAGCAGCTATCGGTAAATTGGAATAAATTAAGCAGCCATACAGAAGAATCCAATTTAAACCGGCAAATTGAGCATAAATTAAGCAGCTATCTAGAAGAATCGATATTGTATCGGTAAATTCGGCATATAACGGGAACCACATTCTAGAAGAAAAAACCACGCGGTGGAGCACGCTAATTCAGATAAGTGGACACATTTTATTATTATTTGCTTTTCAATTTTAATATCGAGCCATATATATTTATTGAAATAAATAAATAATTCAATTAAAGACAAATAAACACTGTGCCGTTAATATTTATTTATAAAAATTCGCTGGCGTTTTTCGTTCATTTTTATTAAAAATTATCGTGTGTCGAACTGTTTATGTAACTGTATTCGCGGTTATTGGTAATCAAGTGCGTTAATAGCTAACAATGCAATAATTAGCTTAGTGAATTAACATTTATTGTGTGAAGTGAGACAAGCTCGAAATTATCAAGCATACCCAATCAATTTAATTGTATACTGCGCATTTTTTCAAATACCGAGTGAAAATCAGGCGACAGCGATGAGTGAATTAGATATTCTAAAGAAACAGCGTGCTAGTCAGAAGGGCAGCATGACTAAATTGCTAAATTTTGTGAGTGAGGTGAAAAGCGATAATGTTCCAGATATTGATCAGCTGAAAACGAGAGCAAGACGAGCGCAAGATATCTTTGACCAATTTATGATTCTAGAAGAGAAAATTATTCGGTGCGATCCAACTGAGGAGTCCGACCTTGGCCCTTTTGAAGACAATTACTATACTGTGCTTTCAGGGCTCAATTCGTGGATTCGGAAAAAAAGCGTAGCAGAAGGAGTATCACACCACATGCACAATGATACGGTAAACGTATCACATAATAGTACCGCCGACGTCAAGCTGCCCAAAATCAATATTCCTATCTTTAGTGGGGCATACAAAGAATGGCAAACATTTTTCGATTTATTTTCGTCTACGATACACGAGAAAGAATATCTAACTTCATCGCAAAAATTTCAGTATTTGAAAAGTTTTCTTCGAGGTGATGCAGAACGGTTTCTACGCAATACTAATATAACGGAAGCCAACTACAACGAAGCGTTGCAAAAGCTTATCAATCGGTACGACAAGAAACGTCACACTATCACGTCACATATTGAAACATTTTTGAAGCAGCCATCGATCAGTACTCCAACAGCAGCAAATATCCGATCGTTACTTGATACGTCAGATGAAGCACTTCGTGGTCTCAAATGTTTAGGGACAAAAGCGGAACAGCGTGATCCGTGGCTGATCTACATTCTTCTGAACAAACTCGATTTGGAAACGCAAACATTATGGTCACAGCAAGACATAGAAAACAAGGATTTCCCTACATTATCTGAATTCTTCGAATTTTTGGAAAGTCGTACGGATGCATTGGAGTCCTTGAAAGCATACTCAGCAAAAAAGACGGTTAGAACTCCCACGATCAATCCTGTTAAGTCTAATGCCTTCGCTACAACGGCCAGCAGCAATACTACACCACTATCATGTCCTCTGTTCAAAAGCAATGATCACAAACTCTTCGATTGCGAGACATTTAAGGCGCTTTCTGTATCCAAGCGCGAAGAAGTAATAAAAACTGAAAAAAGATGTTTTAATTGCTTCAACTTCAACCACAGCATTAAGACGTGTAGGTCTAAAGCCAGATGTCATCATTGTCGACGTAAGCATCACACCATGTTACACAGAGAAGAAGTAGCGCGTCCTCCAGAAGAAGTTAAAAATAATTCAACGGTAGAAAACTCACCCATTGAGGCAAATCCATCCAGTTCCTCAAATAGTTACCAGGTTATGATGACGTCTCAAGTCATATTGCCAACAGCAATAGTACGACTGAAATGCAGTGATGGAAGTGAAACCAATTGCAGAGCTCTGTTGGATTCATCGTCCCAAGAATCGTTCATTACCGAGGAATGCTCTCAGAAGCTAGGGCTGCGAAGAACAAATGGTCGAATGTTGATGAAGGGTCTTGGGGACACAAAACTTGGACATTCGAGAGGGAAAGTGCGTCTTTCGTTGCAGCCACTCAAAAATCATTATCCGCAATTGGAGGTTGAATCATTTGTCGTCCCAAAAATAGCATCGTCCATTCCATCCAGCAATTTCAATCCATTTCATTGTGAGCAGCTAAGAGGATTGACACTAGCCGATCCCCAGTTTAATCGGAGGGGTTCAATTGACGTTTTATTTGGCACTGAAATATACTATGCCGTAACAGGAGGGAAAAGATTACAGCTAAATAATCAATTGATTGCAGAAGAAACATCACTAGGTTGGGTGGTAGCAGGAAGATTTGATCATCAGCAGGAAACTGCCTCAGCTTGTTTCAGCATACTGCTCGACATTGACGCATCATTACGCGCATTTTGGGAAGTCGAATCAGTGCCAATGAAACCTCAGTTATCAGAAGATGAGCAAAAGTGTGAAGAATTATTTAGTGCAACCACCGCAAGAAGTTCAGAAGGTAAATTTATCGTTCAGTTACCATTTTCCGAGTCTTCCAGTACCGTTGGGTCGTCATTACACTTAGCAGAATGTCGATTGAGAGCAATGGAGCGGAGATTTGAGCGGGATAGCATATTTCGCGATTTATACGCCGACTTTATGAAGGAGTATGAAGAATTGGGTCATATGGAAGAAATAGCTAGCGACCAATTATCTCAGCAGCAGTATTATCTCCCACACCATGGCGTTATTAAAACAGCTAGCACAACGACTAAATTACGTGTTGTATTTGACGCGTCAGCCAAGTCAAATACCGGCAAATCACTAAATAACGTCTTGTGTGTAGGGCCGATAGTACAATCATCTTTAATGGACATAATTCTGCGTTTTCGCCAGCATCAATTTGTTTTAATTGGGGACATAGAAAAAATGTACCGCCAGGTGTTAGTCGATGCAGAGAGTGCGAAAATGCAAAATATTGTCTGGCGAGCTAATAAAAATCAACCGATACGGCATTATCGACTGAAAACGCTAACATACGGAACAGCATCAGCGTCATTTTTGTCAACAAGATGCCTGAAAGAATTAGCAATATCGAGTCACGAGCAGAATAAAGCAGCAGCGATAGCAATAGAACGTGATATTTACGTGGACGACTTGATGACGGGCGCAGATTCAAAGCAAGAAGTGATGGAATTAAAAAAGAGCATTTCGAAAATTCTGTACTCAGCAAAGTTCAACATGAGAAAATGGTCTTCAAATGATGAAGAAATTCGGCAGAATATTTGCGAGACAAACGTTAAGACAAGCAGCTTGAAAATTTCAGAGCATCCAGAAGCAACAAAACTCTTGGGATTGGAATGGAGTCCCCAGACAGATGAATTTTACTTTGCCACGAATTTTGAAAGCCGATCAAAACACACTAAAAGATCGATGTTATCCGAGTCGAGCAGAATTTTTGATCCACTGGGTTGGCTGTCCCCTACGATTGTACGAGTAAAAATACTATTTCAAAGCACTTGGCTGCAAGCTATCGACTGGGATGATGAACTACCAGCCCCAACGCATAACCATTGGATAGAATTACGCCAAGACTTGGAGAGTCTTCAACACATAAGAATTCTACGATGGCTTGGGTCCCATAAAGAGGTTGAGCTGCACGGATTCTGTGACGCTAGTCAGTGGGCATATGCCGCAGCGGTATACTGCCGCACCACCAGTGAAGGCACAACAGTCACACATTTAATAGCAGCGAAGACTAAAGTAGCACCAATAAATCAGCTGAGTATTCCTAGATTAGAGCTAAATGGTGCCATTTTGCTCACAAAACTTATGTTGGTTGTTCAAGACGCGTTGTGCTTAAGTATTGAAAGTGCGACGCTTATGGACAGACTCAAAGATTGTTCTCGATTGGCTATCCACGCATCCCCGAAAGTGGCCAACGTTCGTCGCCAATCGCACAGCTTCAATTTTGACTCATTTCAAAAGAGACCGTTGGAAGCATGTGAGTTCAGCGGATAATCCTGCAGACTGCGCGTCTCGGGGCATAGATGCTACCGAACTAATGAAAAATAGGCAGTGGTGGAAGGGTCCCTCGTGGCTGGAGAAACCCAATGAAAATTGGCCGTTACAACGTGTCTCGTACGGCACAAATGAAGAAGCAAAAGTCGAGACGTTTACTTTTAAGATAGTTATGTCGAGCAACGTCATCCAAGATATCGTCGAAAAGTATTCCAGCTTCTATAAAATGTCGAAAATATTAGCATTGATGATACGATTCTCGCGCAATTGTCAGGTATCTAAAATACAGCGAAGCATTGGTTCATTACTACCGTCAGATGTCGACGAAGCAGCCGGGATAATAATTCGCTTTGAACAAGCTATATCATTTAACGAAGATATGAAAAATCTGACGAAGCGACTGCCAATACATAAATCAAGCAATCTTAAAACGTTAAATCCATTTATCGATAAAGCAGGGATCCTACGAGTTGGTGGCAGACTCAGAAAATCAGCAGCACCATATAATACAAGACATCCAATTATCTTGCCTTGTAAATCTGTCGTCACTAAAGCAGTTGTACGAGATTATCATAAAAAATTCTATCACGCCGGTATCAATCTAACCAGCAACCTATTACGAAGCAAATACTGGATTGTACGGCCAAAGATGTCATTCGATAAATCATACATAAATGTGTACAATGTGTGAAGCAGAAACCAACGCTCGAGTTACGCCGGCCCGTTTAGCGTGACTCCCATGCGAAGAAGAGGACAGCATGCAGTCAAGACATACATATGCTTATTTGTCTGTCTCAGCACGAAGGCAGCACACATTGAAATTGTAGGCGATTTAACTTCGGCAAGTTTTCTTGCGGCTCTAAGCCGGATGACCGCAAGACGAGGGTTGTGCAGAGCGCTTTTTAGCGATAATGGTTCCAATTTTTCGGGCGCCAACAAACTATTAAAAGACTTATACCAATTTTTAAAAACAAACCAGTCTAATATCAGTTCTTCTCTTTTAAGGCAAGAAATTGTATGGCATTTTAATCCGCCAGGTGCTCCTCACATGAATGGGCTATGGGAAGCAGCCGTAAAGTCAGCGAAGACTCATCTCAAACGAGTCGTTGGTGATTCCATAATGTCACTTGAGGAATTTGGCACTTTGATGACCGGCATTGAGAGTATCCTGAACTCTCGTCCTATATGTGCAAATGTTTCATCATCCGATGATATAGATGACCTAATTTTAACGCCAGCACATTTCACAATAGGTCGAGCACTTCATACACTACCCGAGGATGATCTGCTAAACAAAAAATTATCAGCGAACGCCGGGTGGGAGATTATCAAGAATCTGAAACAGCATTTTTGGATCCGTTGGCACCGAGATTACTTAACCAGCTTGCAGCGGAGAACCAAATGGACTAAGCAGCATGAAAATATTAAGCTCGACGACATAGTCATTATAAAGGACGAGCATTTACCTTCGACGAGGTGGACAATTGGACGGGTTGTTCAGCTACATCCGGGCAGTGATGATATAGTGCGAGTAGCCACAATTAAAACTGCGGGCGGCGTATACAAGCGTCCTGTTCAAAAATTATGCATACTTCCAGTAAATTAAAACTATGTTTCAACGCCGGCGGTATGTTTCGGTAGCGGATAGGCCAGTTTATGATTTCTCAGCAAAGTTCAAATAAAACACTAATTATTTAAAAACGCACTGTATTTATACAAAAGTACACAAGGGAAAAAATACAAAACTCCAGCTGGATGTCCAATTTTATCATTGTGTATCTGAAATTAAAAAATCATGTATTATTATTATTGTAATTGTTTATGTAACTAAATTATACTTAGCTTAATTATGTTGTATCCCATTTATCTAAAATTATAAAAATTATCAGCAATTTAAATTAATTATTGTAAAAAATTTGTCTACTTACACCAAATCAAAACAAATAGCAAATAATTGACATTTGTAAAATTGTTGACAAATTTTATGTAATATCTTTATTTATCACTAGTGCCATCTCTTGTAAATTATTATAAGTTAAAATTGTTATACTTAGACGTTTTTCTGTTCTAAATTTATGGTTAGCTTTAGGCCCGTTGTACATTTCAGCTAAGCTAAGCTATAAAACATATCTTAGTTTAGCTTAGTTTAGTTCGCTAGCTCGACATCCGCACATTTGAGCTAATAAATTGGTTCACACATCCTTATACTCCTATATTTTATTTGTGACGCACCCATTAGGTTACTTCAAATTAATTCTGTCCATCGAAAATACGACATAATAATGTCTGCAGATGAATTAGAAAAAATTATAGAAAATAAACTTTATTATCTATATGATAAATATGTTTAAGAAATTTTTGCTTTATTATTATATATTTAAAATGTCTTCCTTTCGTATAGAATATTTTGACAGAATGAAATTTAAATAACATTGTATGTGCGTCAAAAATAAAGTATAGGAAAATGTCATTGTATATGTGAGAAACATAGCTGAAAATTGTAAGGCGAAGACAACTCGAGCTATGTTTATTTTCATAGCTGAAAACAGTACAACATAGCTTGCTTAGCTTAGCTCATGTGTGCAACGATTCATTAAAACCCTTTATTTACAAATAGAGCTATGAACATAGCTCAAATCGTTTAGCTTAGCTTAGCTGAAATGTACAACGGGCCTTAAGCTTTATAAATAGAAAAATATTGTAACAATTGTGTGTCAGTTCAGTTGCCGAATTCAAGTTGTCAAGTCGAGTCGAAAAATAATAAAGAAAGTAAATAAAAAATTAGTCGTGCAGCATAAAATAAATTCTGTATTTTATTAAAAAGGTGAAGAAGTAAAAATTGTGTACAGCGAGTGCTACTTTGATACAGTCCACTAAGCATAAATTTAGCATAAGCAGCTATAGCATTCGCAGCCCCAAAACATATGTTTTCGCCTGTGTGTTAGACCTCAAATTTGCTTGAGTAAATTATTTCGTTCTTCGTGAAATTTACAGGGTCTATAATAACATAATATAAAATAAAAGTGATGAATTGTGATAAATTTACCTACATAGTATTGTGAATTTACAGAAAATTTTTATAAAAATAAAATGAAATATATTTTTTAGTTAATTCAGTGGTTTATTTCGTTTTTAATTAAAAATATTAATGATTTAAATTAAGCTTAATAAATAATTTCTTTTATCATTTGAGGTTGCAATACCATCAGTTACTACTCCAATTGGATTATCAGACCCCCATTATATTTCTTCTATAAATTCATCATCGGGAAGAAATTCGTTGGCCAACATAAAGTTATGTAGAATGCAAGCCGCAGTGATAGTCTCATTAATTCGTTGATGACTAGACATATCCATAAACTTTAATTTACGGAACTTGCCCTTTAATAAAGCAAAAGCGCGCTCAATGCAAGATCTCATCGTACTTATTTTAATATTGAACTGTTCTTGTGCCATGGTTAGATGGCCATTTTGTTTAAAGGGTGTTACCAAATAATTAGTATTTGGGTAAGCCGTATCACCAAGTATGTGGTAGGCTTCAGACAGCAAAGGTTCATCCGTGTTATTTATTTTAGTATAAATAGAGCTTTTTTTAAAGACACGTGCGTCATGCATTCGCCCTGGACTACCAACAAAAATATCAATGAAATTTCGTTTGTCATCGCATAGAGCTATAATTAAACAAAGAATTGTGTTTAAATGAATGTGTTGAAATAGGATTAGTAAAAGTTAACCTTGCAGAATTATGGAATGCACAGATTTACGATTGTAAAAATCTACAGCATTTCCTGTTGGTTGCTTGATCTGAATGTGTGAACCGTCTATCGCACCTACTACTCCAGGAATGCCAGATTTTACAAAAAACTCCTAAAATATTTAGAAAATTGGTATGAAAATTAGATATGATAATTTACTTCACTGATTCCATTCTCACTTTGGAAATTTCCACCTGTTTTGCAGTATTGGGAAACCGAATAAACAGAGACTTCAATTTTGAAATTTCTTTAATAATTTGGGTAAATATTAAATGGGCTGTGCTCCCAGCAATTCCAAATCTGTCGCTAGTTGACAAGAAGCATTCCTCTTTAGCAAGAAACCAAATTGTAAATAAAATTTTTTTTTCGAGTGGAACTTTACCATTATCTCCTAATCTTCCTCGCAATATACTGTGAAGTTTCTAAAACAAACATAGATTATTTTAAATAAAACATTTGTAGTAGCACAAACCAAGCTTAATGCATTACCTCAAATGTGGATCTAGACATACGGAAATGTTTAAAAAAATCATCTAAATGATACTGAGGTATGACGATTTCGAAAAAATGTTCAATCCTTACGGGTTTACACGAATCTCTCGCTTGTTCCATATCTGGGGTATCTAAAGCAATCTCAATTACCCCTACTATGGACTCCATCCCATTGTTTTCACTTTCACTGTATTGCAAAAACCGCAACAAATTGTTTGAAAGCATTTTATTTAAATTATTTTAAACTACATAAATATTTATTTTAAGGTATTTTAATTGAAGGCTTAAAAATGACACACCGTTTCGATAAGAATAATACAATTTTTTGACAAATCATCCTTCAATTGCATTAAGGTTACATTTATGATGGATCATGTATCATAATAATGTGATACCGATTAGTGATCATAACATGTTGGCGAACCTGAATGCACCCAATGTATAGATTTGTTAGTTGGTTATTCTCGATTTAAGACTACAATGCAGTTTTATACAGCTAGTGATTCTCAATTCGAGACTATAATGCTTATGTTTATACTTTTATAATTCTCTATTCAAAACTAAAAATTCCTGGTTTCGTTCCAAAGCTACTGTGTCTATTTCGAACAGTTGGCAAAATTCATTTTGGGTATACGTATTCAGGATTCATGGGTATACAATCTGAAAATAAATAAATAAAATACATCAGTTTAATTTTTATACCTTATCATTGGGAACATTTTTATTTTATTTTTATAAATGTTATTGTTAAGGTAAACAGCGTTGTGCTGATCCTAAATCCACTACAAAGATGTGATTACTGCAACTTACCAGACACTATAGCATGCCAATAGGAAGATGCCTTTAAATTTATCACTTTTTGTTAGTGTGGAAATTTTCATCAGAATTAAATTCTTGATTTTCTAAAATGGGGTCTGCAATAATTAAAAAAAAAACTTTCATTTAGATGTTAATCGTTTTATAGGTAATAGGATTTTTACCTTGAGAGATACTACTATAATAAGGTTTTCGGCTTAAAAATATCACCTTGTTCCTCAACCTGCTGCCCAGAGACTGTCCAGTATCGCATTGAACACAATTTGTCGTTTTAATTTCAAATGTGTAAGACGTAATATGATCCAAACGCCAACGCATCAACAATCATACATGTTCAAAAATCCTTAGTTACACCTTACACAGTTTCATTTTGCACATCACTATTATGGTTATCCTATATGGGAATTATTTATAAAAGCGTTAAAAAAATTCTCATATACATACACAAAATCACGTGTATACACTATACAAGGTATAGTATCGGTAATAAGACCGTAATAAGACTTATTAATTACACACACGAACACTTTATAAAATTGGTACTGCACGGACGAATTGTACTACTTAGATTGAAATGTGAACTCGAACTCGAACTAAAAGTTGAAACTGATAGATAGTATACATGATATACCTTGGTATACATGTGTACAAGAGCAAAAAACGATCGTCATTTTATTCTCTCTTTTGTTCTCAAGAAATTGAGAATATAATTTTCAGAGTAAGTTAAATAAATGTAAGTCCTCGACTTACGTGATTAATTCGTTCCGAAGGTTTTCGCATAAGTCGAAAAATCGCGTAAGTCGAACAAACCTCAAAACTCATTTTTTTTAAATCATGTAAGTAGGAATTTATGTAAGTCAAATTCGCGTAAGTCGAGGACTTACGTACACTCAAAAATAGAGAATACGATAGCAATAATGTTTACAAATAATGACAATATGGAGTTTTATTATAATATTGAGACTAAAATTCATGAATATAGAGTTTTACTTAGCACGGGATTGTTGAATGAATTTAATACAAAGTTCTGGATTTTGAAAAACATAATGAAATTATATGGAATATGTATAATTGCTTCTTTTGTTCCAATGTGTCCCAGTTAACCGGAATATACTGTATATGCTATTGCTAACGGATTGTAATGAAATTAGGCGTGGAAAAGTAAATTTATCTGGTGAATTTATGAAATAATTCCGGAATATGATAAAATATGAGATGCAATTATGTAAGCATTACGAGTTTTGAGTTTTTCGAAATTGCGACAAAACGCTATTATGTTATGTGTAAGACATTATGAGTTCTCGTAATTGATACTTGTTGTTGTTATTTTACTCGTAACATTTCTTAAGTACGACAGACAACTCATAATGATTAAAAAGATTCTTTCTAAACAAATTTATCAACATTTTTCGAGGTCTCGAAACTCGTAATTCGTAATACGAGATAGATATATATAATCGCACCCATGAAATAATCTCGTTTGATGAATGTGTAATAAACTTTATAATGCAACCCGATCGAAATGCCTCATAATTCCTGAAGAATAATTTGCCAAAAAGTCACTTATCAAACATGTATTTGACATTCATCTATTTTTAAGAATATTTTGCTGGACAATAATTGGTTAAAAGTGTATTTGCCATTCGTGCTTCTTTACCAAAGAAATGTTTGCCAAAGGTTTTTTTTTTTAAATTCGATCAAACTTTCATTTGCGAAACATTTTTTGCCAAGAGACATAATTGAATCGTTTATTCTTGAAAGGGCTCATGTCCACTTTTTCAAATTATTCAGGAAATAAAAAAAACTTTTTTGGCATGAACCTTTCTTGAAATAAATGATTTTTTGTTGCAAGGTAGGTACCGTTCCATTAACCATATGGTAATTTCGTCTTGTCATAAAACGTATATACGTGTCTGTGATACAAAATCGTCATAATACTAATTTTGACAAAAAGTGGACATCTATAAACATCAAGAATAAACGATTATTATCTCATCGGAATAGATTTAGTCCGGGTGCCCGTCAGCATATGGTAAAATTGATAAATACACCTCTAGAAATTCTTGTGTGGCATAATTATGCTAAGTCTACCAACTTTTTTATCTTCGAAAATTCTCGTAAGTGGTGCGTTCTCTTTCTAATAGTTCCGAAAGAGGCAGATTTTACGTGGCACTAAAAATTTATGGATATCGTTTTTTTTTTTTTTCAAATTGTAGTTGTAAGATTAATGAATGAAACGTGCGAAAAAAGCTTTGTCCGACAAAAAACTGGGGACGTCGAACTTGTCCACCACCGTAAACATATGAAAATAGCGATTATTAAAAAGTTACACATACCCAGCTATTTTTTAGTAGTATCGTTTAATAAAAATATTTAAAATCAAGAGGTAAGATTGTCCGATAAAATGGATGGGTCAATTTTGCAGTCCGACGCTTTAAAGTCGTCTGTTCCATGATAACAATTAATTTATTAATACTTGTCGGACAAAAATCAGGCAGGTCCGTGATTTTATTACCTAACTACTTCTGCATTTGTCCGACAAAAGTATAGGGGCGCACGGCCAGTCCGAAAATAAAAATATAGACATCTTCGGTAAAATAATTCATTTATACGTAACAGTAAATAAGATAGTTCATAACACTATTTCCTTATTTTGAAAAATTTATTAAATTAATATTTATAAAATTAATTATGTATTAAAAAAATAGTTCAAAAAATCTAAACAAAGCTAAACAAAAATTATAAAAATAATTCAACTTTTTAATCGTTCTTGATCAGAATTTTCTTTATTGTCGTCACTCGTTGAATCATCATCATCATATCTTCACTGTCATTAGAATCTGAAAATTAATTAATTTATAAATTCATAATTTTTGAAAACATTAAATTCAATTTTATTAATGCGAAAATCAATAATACGATACCTAAAACAAAAGAAGATATTTCCTCAAATGAAGGACTTTGAGGCCCATCGAACCAGTAAAGATGATATTGGTTATCTATTAAAATCCATCTGCAATTTTCTGGGTTTATTTCTTATGGATATCTCATGTGGGCATTACACCAAACACTACATATATACATATATTGTTCTTTTTATTTGTTAAAGAAGCTCTTCCTTCGTTGGCGGCATACTAGAAGCATCAAGCCCTATTAATTTATTTTTAAATACTGTCTCGTTTTTATTTTTATTTCCGAATGCCTCTTGAAAATTTCTACACGTCCTTCATTTACATCTTTCGATTTTAATGAACACAGCAAAAAATAGAAAGTAAAAAATGCTCAATTATCAATTGATATTAAGTAGTGAAGTAAGTAGATGATATCCACTGGAAGTAGTTGTGGTAAAAAACGAAACATATTGAATTTTTTTGATATGGTTTTTTATAGTGATCAACACACTTACGAGTAAATATTTTTAAATGTGTATAAGTTGGGTAACAGAACAATTAGGCTTTCTTTGAGAATTTTAGCAGGTTTTGGCTTTGTGCATGTCGTTGTTATGGTTTAAATTAAAGGCAGTAAAATGTGTCATAAACAAAAATGTATAATACATTTTACTCTTTTTTAGTTTCATAGTATTCGATTGTTTATGTTTTCTATATTGTACAACCGAAATATAGAAAAAAAAATTAGAGGGGTCCCCTAAAAGTTACCTTTTAGTGCCAAAACCCAAGTATTTTTACTTTCGATTTTTTCGTCATTTATTAGACATTAGTTCGAAACTAAGATTCGAATTTCCCTTAGTTTTAGTTTCGAGTTATTCTAAGAAATCGTATGAAACGTGTCGCGAAAATTCGAAACTGGACGAAACTCAATCTAAAAAAATTGTGTGCTTGGATTTGTGAATAAAGAATAATAAAGGGCGGGGCTAGTTTTGAGCATGTGTATGTATAAATGTCAAATTAGAAATACAGCTGTAATTTTTTTTAAAATGAAACAAAAAACAAATTCCAATTTGAAATTATTATTTTATTAAAATATTATTATTTTATGAACATATATGTTCGTAAATAAATCTAAAAAAAAATTAATAAATTGAAGCTGAAATTTTCCTAATTATATATATATATATATATATATATATATATATATATATATATATATATATATATATATATATATATATATAATCGCACCCATGAAATGGAAATATGTAATCTCGTTTGATGAATTTGTAATAAACTTTAAAATGAGACCCGACGGAATAAAACTACAGACGAATTCTTAAGACTATGGGCCCGATTCAATGCAAGTCTTCTATTCATATAATGGGCCCGATTCAATGCAAGTCTTCATATAATCTTCTATTCTTCTACAATTTTGTTTGAAATTTTTTTTAAGTCATTATAGAAGAAAAAAATAGAAGAATTGCTATTCGACATCCAAAAAAATTATTTTAAATAACTTTTGACATAGAATATTTTTGCAAAATATAGAAGAAGTAAAATTCATGCTTTTATGTCAAGAAGAATTACTTTAATCGTAATTTAATTACTTGAGTTTTAAAAAATTATATTTGTTTAAAATTAAAGTGGGTGCACTCGTAACTAACAAAATATGGATTTTTGTCTAATGCAAAGAGAGCGAAATCGTCGAAAACGAATTGCCATGTAAATAAAATAAAACCTTATTTAAAAAAGTTTGCCTGAAATTTGAAAATGTTTTATATTTTAGTTCAAGATTAAGAATGAAATTAAGACATGTTCGAATGAACAGTACACCATACCAGTTGCCAGATTGTGTTTTTAATAAACTCTTTCGTCTAGAAAAAAGAAATGTTATGACATTAGTGTCCGAGCTTGGTGTGAAGTCAAATTTTAATTCGATTCCATTTAAAATACAAGTATGTATATTTTTACAAACCTCAGTATCAATTATACTGTATATCAGTTTTAGGTTCTAGCTACGTTACATTTTTATGGGCAAGGCAGTTATCAAGCGTCTATTGGGAGCAACCATGTGCTAGGTTTGTCGCAGCCTAGTGTATCTCGTTGTGTCGAAAACGTGACAAACCTAATTATGAAATATTTAGTACCTAGAAACATGAGGTTTCCAATGAACGTTTTAGAGAAATCAAAAAACAAATCCAGGTAGAAACACAAAATTAACCGATAAACTAAATCAAAATAAACGTGTTCCTTCATTTACTGACGGATTCTTTAACAACTACGGAATTCGAAATATAATAGGCGCCATTGATGGAGTTCATATAGCAATAATCGCCCCACCAGAGAACTCACGTATATTTCATGAAAAGGATACCACAGTTTAAACGTTTTATTGGTAAATTTAGTCTGTCTTAGTTCGAAATTTACAAAAAAAATAATAAAATGTAGTATGTTCGAAATAATAATTAATTTTGGTTATAAAGCCTATTTATTATAAATATAAATATTTATTTTTTAACGTTTCGAACGGTATTTCCGTTCATCATCAGAAAACAACAAAGAATCTACAACAAAAAAATATAAAACAATACATACAAAAATACAATCATATTAAAAATATTTTGTTTAGCGGGAAACTACTTTATAAAAAACTTACAAAATTGTCGTAAATATTTAATCCAGCGAAAAATCGCAAACACACGTCATGATCACATAAAAAACTTCTCACTGTTTTATATCTTCACATAAAATAATCTTTTTTCCATAAAAAACTTTTTTGAAAAATAAAAAATTTCCAATTGGAAAAATAAAAACTTGATCACGGAATAAAATTATGAATTTGAAGTTAGTTACAAAAAATAAAAATAAAATTGTCAAGAGACCAGTGTAACAACCATTCTACATTTGACAAAAGAACGGCAAAAAATTGAACAACGTAAACTAAATGAAGATACTTTATTTAGATGGAGTTGGTGTCAAAAGAGATAAAACCAGCCAACTATAATGTGTATAGAACAAATCAAATGTCAATATGTATTAAGACCAATACATAGACAGATTTAACTACGTAACGTCGTATGGAATTGTGAGTGTATGTACAGACAAATGAATACACGTATTTTGGAAATAAGTGTATCAGACTGTATAATAAATAAAAAATGTAATGTGTACGAGATAAATAATATCTAACGGAGGAAACAAATCAAATGTTATTATGTAACAAAAAGGTACATAAAACAGATTCAAAAACATAACATGATGATGAGTGACCGGTTTATTGATGTACAATCAAATGATTATACGTATTTTGGAGATACGTGCAATCAGATTGTTTGTTCAAACAATTTGGATTCATCTTAATGTGAATCATTTCAAGAACCCTTCTTGTGGTATGTTTTTGCTCCCTGCCAATGATTTGGACATCGTCAAGAAAGATATCATGATTGGATTCATGTAAATGACTAGAAAGTGCACTGGTCAGGTCTGAATTTGTTTTTTTGAGAGCAAGTTTTTTTGCATCTCTTTTGTGTTGATTAAAACGTGTTCCCAACAATTGCTTCGTTTGTCCAATATATGACTGATTGCATTCACAGGTAATTTTATATACCACATTTGTGTTGTCCTGCAGCCGCGTGGGGTCTTTTTTGGCAGAAAATATTGACTTACTCAGAGCGTTGTGTGCTCTGCCAAAATGTAGTATCATTATTTAATTTACCTTTTTTATTTATAGTGTTGTAATGCAGATCTGAAAATTATCTTCGCAGATGCATCGTTTCCTGGATCTGTGTACGATTCGGCCATATGGAAGACTTCCCAATTGAGAAGTCATTTGCTAAATAGATTCTCAACGGTGCATTCACAGGCTGAATTTATGATTCGTAAAATAATTGTAATTTAAAAATAATCAATCTTTTAGAGAATTGTAAATCTTAATAAATTTACAGGTGATTCGGGATTTCCCTTAGAGCCTTGGCTTTTAACCCCTTACGCCAATCCATCTTCCGATGCCGAGGTGAACTACAATGTAAAATTTATCAAAACGCGAAATTGTGTGGAGCGCTGTTTTGGGATTATTAAAACTCGGTTTCGTTGTGTGTTTCGGCATAGAGTCTTGCATTATTGCCCCAAAAAAGCAGCACACATTTTTTATGCTGTGTTTGCTTTGCACAATATGTTTATTGAAGACAGAGCGATTAATGAAGAACTAATCGGTTTTGAAGATAATCCTGACTTGAATGAACAGTTGATACTGATAGATGATACTCCATCAACAACAAGGCAGCAATGGTATAACTTAGGTTCTCAAATTCGAGATATATATGCGGCTAATGTATAAACGAAACTTACGTAAAAATTTTACGTAAATTAATAATTTCAAAACACTAAAAAAATGTATTCAATAACTTTTACTTAATAATAAAATTCCAATTTATTTAACACTAAAGATGGTTTATAGCACAAATTTTAATACAGTAGATTACGTTTATAGCGACTACATTGCGGTTGTAACGACAGATTTCAACGGTCTCTTGAAGGTTATTATAGGCGAAATCTACTTTATGTAATTAAAAATTAATAATACAATAGGTTTCGTCTAAAACAAGTTGCAACAGAAATTCGTTAAACCGAAGTTATGCTATAAATGAACTCTACAGTAATCACAAGATTGTAAAAACTTCAATGCCGTTCCGCAATAATTTTCAAGTACTGACAGATTATCCTTCATCGACACACTGATTTCCTTTAAAGTTTCGTTCAATTCACTTCTTGCCCTCGATCGCTTTTCTTCTGTCTGTTCCGCAAATTCTTTAAATTCTTTATCTAAAAGTTTTCATAAATATAGTATTAGATAAGGCCAATTAGCAATTTTTAATTAAATTACCTCCTGCGGTAAGTCGACCACCCACATATTTTTCATTACTTCGCTTAGATGTTGATGGCATGGCATCAGAAATATCCATCTCGACGGAAGGATCTTCGATATCTTGCAGGATGCCCACAATTTCAAACGGTGCTTCTTGAAACCCTACGGCTTGTACTTCTTTGTGCCCTTCTATGACTACTTTACCCCAGCATTCCATCGCCCGATTTTCCAAGTCAGTCAATGGCTTTGCGTCATTTGAGCCGCCCTCTGTTTTATTTATAGATGCTTTAAAAGCACGAGCTTTAAAATTGGTGACGTAGCGCGAGTTGTCGAACACCTGAAACGAAATAAAGATTTATTAAACACGATTTATTGTATCATAATGTATAATCTATCTTTTTCCAGTCTGACTTGGATTTAATGGGGCCATTGGAATTATTTAACAAATTTGTAATCTCATCCCACAGGTATTCGATCGCCTTATCACTAGGCTTTTTATTGCGAAAAACTTCATTGGCCTCCATAAATGATACGTATAATTCCTTTTGCTCGAAGCTCGTTTTCTCGTCTCGTTTATTATTTGTTTCTAAAAAAAATCATTGAGCAAAACATACATAAATTAAAAATGCCATCCAACATAAACACAAAAGAGGTAAGCTGTAATTTAAAACAATTCAATTTAAAA
>CAUVYM010000652.1:5000-12500 GCA_963556165.1 Tipula helvola
ATAATAAAATATTTACATATCAAAAATTGTTAAATAATAATTTATTTAGCGAATATTAGTGACCCTCAACCATATGTGGTCCAAGCAGAGTATTATATACTATTAGCATGGACCGCAATGTGCGTTCAAAATGTTGATGTTCATGTGTCCTGCAGTTCACATAACTTCACGCAGTTTGCTGCGTTCTTCATCGACCCACGAGCCTAGTGATCCCCCGCTAAGAGTGATTATTTGTTTTATGTTTAGAAATAAAAACCAGTCTTTTCCATTCAAAAAGCGAAATACTTCAATCCTTAATATAATATTATCATTGATAAATTTATATTTGCAGAACTTCTGAAATGGTCAATTATTTTTATTCAATGTTTTGATCTTTAATTCTTTAATGATCCTTCCGCAGGTTCACCTACGGAAACCTTGTTACGACTTTTACTTCCTCTAAATATACAAGTTCGGTCAACTTTGGTAAAACAACCACAACACAAGAAGCATCACGGTGATCACCTCCGAGGACCTCACTAACATATTCAATCGGTAGTAGCGACGGGCGGTGTGTACAAAGGGCAGGGACGTAATCAATGCGAGCTTATGACCCGCACTTACTGGGAATTCCAGGTTTATGTGAACAGTTTCAGTCCACAATCCCAACCACGAAGGTGGTTCAGCGGTTTACCCGGTCTTTTTAGACTAGGAGGACACGTTGATACCTTCATTGTAGCGCGCGTGCAGCCCAGGACATCTAAGGGCATCACAGACCTGTTATTGCTCAATCTCATATTGCTAGACGCAATTTGTCTATTTAAGAAGCAAGTGTCTTATTAGGACAAACCACCAGGTATGACTCCACTTACAAACAACTCTTACGTATTAAAACCACACCTCGTTAGAAGCATAGTATAACAGAGGCAAAAATGTCTGCAAAGTTTCTACACCATAACCCTGCCGGCATCTAGTTAAGAAATTTGAGTCTCGTTCGTTATCGGAATTAACCAGACAAATCACTCCACGAACTAAGAACGGCCATGCACCACCACCCATAGATTCGAGAAAGAGCTATTAATCTGTCTTACTCATTTATGTTCGGACCTGGTAAGTTTCCCCGTGTTGAGTCAAATTAAGCCGCAGGCTCCACTCCTGGTGGTGCCCTTCCGTCAATTCCTTTAAGTTTCAACTTTGCAACCATACTTCCCCCGGAGCCCAAAAGCTTTGGTTTCCCGGAAAGCGACTGAAAGAGCCATATATGTAGCTCCATCCAATTGCTAGCTGGCATCGTTTATGGTTAGAACTAGGGCGGTATCTGATCGCCTTCGAACCTCTAACTTTCGTTCTTGATTAATGAAAACATCTTTGGCAAATGCTTTCGCTTATGTTAGTCTTACGACGGTCCACGAATTTCACCTCTCGCGCCGTAATACTAATGCCCCCAACTGCTTCTATTAATCATTACGTCTTGATCTAAAAACCAATTGAAAATAGAACAGACGTCTTATTCCATTATTCCATGCAGAGAATATTTAGGCACAAATGGCCTGCTTTAAGCACTCTAATTTGTTCAAAGTAATTGTACTGTTCTAGACCAGCACTCGGTAAAGAGCACTAATTTAGATTTATTACGCGGATAAACTTACGTTTAAGCCACTACAGTAATACGTCATAGCATCAAGATGATGTACGAACCCAGTTACGGTGTACCACCTGTGCTTGACACAAGTTCAACTACGAACGTTTTAACCGCAACAACTTTAATATACGCTATTGGAGCTGGAATTACCGCGGCTGCTGGCACCAGACTTGCCCTCCAATTGTTCCTTGTTAAAGGATTTAAAGTGTACTCATTCCAATTACAGGGCCTCGGATTGAGTCCTGTATTGTTATTTTTCGTCACTACCTCCCCGTGCTGGGATTGGGTAATTTACGCGCCTGCTGCCTTCCTTAGATGTGGTAGCCGTTTCTCAGGCTCCCTCTCCGGAATCGAACCCTGATTCCCCGTTACCCGTTGCAACCATGGTAGTCCTAGATACTACCATCAATAGTTGATAGGGCAGACATTTGAAAGATCTATCGCCGGTACTGGACCATGCGATCTACATGTTATTCAGATTCATCTTATTAACGACACAGTATATAAATATACCTTAATGTATCGATTGATTTTAATCTAATAAAAGCACACGTTCCTTGCGGTCCGTGATTATGTGCATGTATTAGCTCTAGAATTACCACAGTTATCCATGTAACTATGTATACGATCTAATAAATCATAACTGATATACTGAGCCTTTTGCGGTTTCACTGTTCGAGAGTGTGTACTTAGACATGCATGGCTTAATCTTTGAGACAAGCATATAACTACTGGCAGGATCAACCAGAATGTAAATTATGATTTTGCTCATAAAATTGTAATCATTTTATGAACTAATTTATAACTTTTCGTATTAAATTTAATTTCAAACCAATACAATTCATATGATAAACTTAGGTTTATTCGTTTAATTTTTTTCATTAAAGGTGCAAATATTTATTTGTTCCTATTTCCAATTATATGTGAATAGGAATTTTGTTCTTACTGATACAAAATTCTCACATTAACCAAATAAAATATCAAGATTCGAAATTCATTAAAAAATAAATTTTTAAATTTATTTTTTTTTTCTCATCTCAATATACTTACAGACCAAACGAATAACAAAATCAAAAAACAAAATTTTTTTTTTTTTTAATACAAATTTTTGTTCTCGCTTTGTTTTAATGTGTTAATAAATCTAATACAAAATTATTTTTATCATAAAAAATAAATTTTTTTTTTTTTTTATAATCCAAATTTTTGTTCTCGCTTTGTGATTTTCATACATACATTTTCATACATTTATTTTTATCATAAAAAATAAAAAAAATTTTTTTTTTATAATCCAAATTTTTGTTCTCGCTTTGTGATTTTCATGTTAAAGTAAAGAGCACAACATAAAAAATGAAACCATCGGATTTTTTTTTTTTTTGAAAAATTCAAAATTCATTATTTATTTATCGATTTGCTTATAATTTACCACATGAATTTATTAAATGTGTTAATAAATCTAATACAAAATTATTTTTATCATAAAAAATAATTTTTTTTTTTTTTTTATAATCCAAATTTTTGTTCTCGCTTTGTTATTTTCATGTTAAAGTAAAGAGCACAACATAAAAAATGAAACCATCGAATTTTTTTTTTTTTTCAAAAATTCAAAATTCATTATTTATTATCGATTTGCTTATAATTAACCACATGAATTTATTAAATGTGTTAATAAATCTAATACATAATTATTTTTATCATAAAAAATAAAAAATTTTTTTTTTTTATAATCCAAATTTTTGTTCTCGCTTTGTGATTTTCATGTTAAAGTAAAGAGCACAACATAAAAAATGAAACCATCGGATTTTTTTTTTTTTTGAAAAATTCAAAATTCATTATTTATAGATAAATATATTATAAAATAGATAAAATTAAATGTGTTAATAAATCTAATACAAAATTATTTTTATCATAAAAAATAAAAAACATTTTTTTTTTATAATCCAAATTTTTGTTCTCGCTTTGTGATTTTCATGTTAAAGTAAAGAGCACAACATAAAAAATGAAACCATCGGATTTAAATGGAAAAAATACCAACAACACATAGTGTTCCCAAGCAGTCAACCATCTAAGTACTAACTATGCCCAATGTTGTTTGACTTCGGTGATCGGACGAGAACCGGTACGTAAACATGGTATGGTCGTTGACTACAGGAATATTATGTTAGGTCGCAATTATGTATGTCAATATCTTTTGTTTCATTTCAAACATGTTACATTTTATATACAACTTTGACTTATATGTGAACATAATAAGATCGTATATTACATTTAACATTATTATTATTTATACGACCAATCTATGATTAAAGCATGTTTTAGGTATCAGTATGATGGCTGATATTCCCTATTCACACTACTCCACCCGTAACTATGTCGTTTACAATTTGGCTTTATATTCATAAATGATCTCTTAACATAAAAAATGAATCCATCGGATTTTTTTTTTTTTTTTGAAAAATTCAAAATTCATTATTTATTATCGATTTGCTTATAATTAACCACATGAATTTATTAAATGTGTTAATAAATCTAATACATAATTATTTTTATCATAAAAAATAATTTTTTTTTTTTTATAATCCAAATTTTTGTTCTCGCTTTGTGATTTTCATGTTAAAGTAAAGAGCACAACATAAAAAATGAAACCATCGGATTTTTTTTTTTTCAAAAATTCAAAATTCATTATTTATTTATCGATTTGCTTATAATTAACCACATGAATTTATTAAATGTGTTAATAAATCTAATACATAATTATTTTTATCATAAAAAATAAAAATTTTTTTTTTTATAATCCAAATTTTTGTTCTCGCTTTGTGATTTTCATGTTAAAGTAAAGAGCACAACATAAAAAATGAAACCATCGGATTTTTTTTTTTTCAAAAATTCAAAATTCATTATTTATTTATCGATTTGCTTATAATTAACCACATGAATTTATTAAATGTGTTAATAAATCTAATAAAAAATTATTTTTATCATAAAAAATAAATTTTTTTTTTTTTTTGTAATCCAAATTTTTGTTCTCGCTTTGTGATTTTCATGTTAAAGTAAATTTGCTTATAATTAACCACATGAATTTATTAAATGTGTTAATAAATCTAATACATAATTATTTTTATCATAAAAAATAAATTTTTTTTTTTTTATAATCCAAATTTTTGTTCTCGCTTTGTGATTTTCATGTTAAAGTAAAGAGCACAACATAAAAAATGAAACCATCGGATTTTTTTTTTTTTTTCAAAAATTCAAAATTCATTATTTATTTATCGATTTGCTTATAATTAACCACATGAATTTATTAAATGTGTTAATAAATCTAATAAAAAATTATTTTTATCATTTATCAACGTAATTTGCTTATAATTAACCACATGAATTTATTAAATGTGTTAATAAATCTAATAAAAAATTATTTTTATCATAAAAAATAAATTTTTTTTTTTTTTATAATCCAAATTTTTGTTCTCGCTTTGTGATTTTCATGTTAAAGTAAAGAGCACAACATAAAAAATGAAACCATCGGATTTTTTTTTTTTCAAAAATTCAAAATTCATTATTTATTTATCGATTTGCTTATAATTAACCACATGAATTTATTAAATGTGTTAATAAATCTAATACATAATTATTTTTATCATAAAAAATAAATTTTTTTTTTTTTATAATCCAAATTTTTGTTCTCGCTTTGTGATTTTCATGTTAAAGTAAAGAGCACAACATAAAAAATGAAACCATCGGATTTTTTTTTTTTCAAAAATTCAAAATTCATTATTTATTTATCGATTTGCTTATAATTAACCACATGAATTTATTAAATGTGTTAATAAATCTAATAAAAAATTATTTTTATCATAAAAAATAATTTTTTTTTTTTTTTATAATCCAAATTTTTGTTCTCGCTTTGTGATTTTCATGTTAAAGTAAATTTGCTTATAATTAACCACATGAATTTATTAAATGTGTTAATAAATCTAATACATAATTATTTTTATCATAAAAAATAATTTTTTTTTTTTTATAATCCAAATTTTTGTTCTCGCTTTGTGATTTTCATGTTAAAGTAAAGAGCACAACATAAAAAATGAAACCATCGGATTTTTTTTTTTTTTCAAAAATTCAAAATTCATTATTTATTTATCGATTTGCTTATAATTAACCACATGAATTTATTAAATGTGTTAATAAATCTAATAAAAAATTATTTTTATCATAAAAAATAAAATTTTTTTTTTTTTATAATCCAAATTTTTGTTCTCGCTTTGTGATTTTCATGTTAAAGTAAAGAGCACAACATAAAAAATGAAACCATCGGATTTTTTTTTTTTTTGAAAAATTCAAAATTCACTATTTATTTATCGATTTGCTTATAATTAACCACATGAATTTATTAAATGTGTTAATAAATCTAATACAAAATTATTTTTATCATAAAAAATAAAATTTTTTTTTTTTTTATAATCCAAATTTTTGTTCTCGCTTTGTGATTTTCATGTTAAAGTAAAGAGCACAACATAAAAAATGAAACCATCGGATTTTTTTTTTTTTCAAAAATTCAAAATTCATTATTTATTTATCGATTTGCTTATAATTAACCACTTGAATTTATTAAATGTGTTAATAAATCTAATACAAAATTATTTTTATCATAAAAAATAAAAAACATTTTTTTTTTATAATCCAAATTTTTGTTCTCGCTTTGTGATTTTCATGTTAAAGTAAAGAGCACAACATAAAAAATGAAACCATCGGATTTAAATGGAAAAAATACCAACAACACATAGTGTTCCCAAGCAGTCAACCATCTAAGTACTAACTATGCCCAATGTTGTTTGACTTCGGAGATCGAACGAGAACCGGTACGTAAACATGGTATGGTCGTTGACTACAGGAATATTATGTTAGGTCGCAATTATGTATGTCAATATCTTTTGTTTCATTTTAAACATGTTACATTTTATATACAACTTTGACTTATATGTGAACATAATAAGATCGTATATTACATTTAACATTATTATTATTTATACGACCAATCTATGATTAAAGCATGTTTTAGGTATCAGTATGATGGCTGATATTCCCTATTCACACTACTCCACCCGTAACTATGTCGTTTACAATTTGGCTTTATATTCATAAATGATCTCTTAACATAAAAAATGAATCCATCGGATTTTTTTTTTTTTTGAAAAATTCAAAATTCATTATTTATTATCGATTTGCTTATAATTAACCACATGAATTTATTAAATGTGTTAATAAATCTAATACATAATTATTTTTATCATAAAAAATAAATTTTTTTTTTTTTATAATCCAAATTTTTGTTCTCGCTTTGTGATTTTCATGTTAAAGTAAAGAGCACAACATAAAAAATGAAACCATCGGATTTTTTTTTTTCAAAAATTCAAAATTCATTATTTATTTATCGATTTGCTTATAATTAACCACATGAATTTATTAAATGTGTTAATAAATCTAATACATAATTATTTTTATCATAAAAAATAAAATTTTTTTTTTTTATAATCCAAATTTTTGTTCTCGCTTTGTGATTTTCATGTTAAAGTAAAGAGCACAACATAAAAAATGAAACCATCGGATTTTTTTTTTCAAAAATTCAAAATTCATTATTTATTTATCGATTTGCTTATAATTAACCACATGAATTTATTAAATGTGTTAATAAATCTAATAAAAAATTATTTTTATCATAAAAAATAAATTTTTTTTTTTTTTATAATCCAAATTTTTGTTCTCGCTTTGTGATTTTCATGTTAAAGTAAATTTGCTTATAATTAACCACATGAATTTATTAAATGTGTTAATAAATCAAATACAAAATTATTTTTATCATAAAAAATAAAAAAAATTTTTTT
>CAUVYM010000653.1:0-2500 GCA_963556165.1 Tipula helvola
TCAAGCACAGGTGGTACACCGTAACTGGGTTCGTACATCATCTTGATGCTATGACGTATTACTGTAGTGGCTTAAACGTAAGTTTATCCGCGTAATAAATCTAAATTAGTGCTCTTTACCGAGTGCTGGTCTAGAACAGTACAATTACTTTGAACAAATTAGAGTGCTTAAAGCAGGCCATTTGTGCCTAAATATTCTCTGCATGGAATAATGGAATAAGACGTCTGTTCTATTTTCAATTGGTTTTTAGATCAAGACGTAATGATTAATAGAAGCAGTTGGGGGCATTAGTATTACGGCGCGAGAGGTGAAATTCGTGGACCGTCGTAAGACTAACATAAGCGAAAGCATTTGCCAAAGATGTTTTCATTAATCAAGAACGAAAGTTAGAGGTTCGAAGGCGATCAGATACCGCCCTAGTTCTAACCATAAACGATGCCAGCTAGCAATTGGATGGAGCTACATATATGGCTCTTTCAGTCGCTTTCCGGGAAACCAAAGCTTTTGGGCTCCGGGGGAAGTATGGTTGCAAAGTTGAAACTTAAAGGAATTGACGGAAGGGCACCACCAGGAGTGGAGCCTGCGGCTTAATTTGACTCAACACGGGGAAACTTACCAGGTCCGAACATAAATGAGTAAGACAGATTAATAGCTCTTTCTCGAATCTATGGGTGGTGGTGCATGGCCGTTCTTAGTTCGTGGAGTGATTTGTCTGGTTAATTCCGATAACGAACGAGACTCAAATTTCTTAACTAGATGCCGGCAGGGTTATGGTGTAGAAACTTTGCAGACATTTTTGCCTCTGTTATACTATGCTTCTAACGAGGTGTGGTTTTAATACGTAAGAGTTGTTTGTAAGTGGAGTCATACCTGGTGGTTTGTCCTAATAAGACACTTGCTTCTTAAATAGACAAATTGCGTCTAGCAATATGAGATTGAGCAATAACAGGTCTGTGATGCCCTTAGATGTCCTGGGCTGCACGCGCGCTACAATGAAGGTATCAACGTGTCCTCCTAGTCTAAAAAGACCGGGTAAACCGCTGAACCACCTTCGTGGTTGGGATTGTGGACTGAAACTGTTCACATAAACCTGGAATTCCCAGTAAGTGCGGGTCATAAGCTCGCATTGATTACGTCCCTGCCCTTTGTACACACCGCCCGTCGCTACTACCGATTGAATATGTTAGTGAGGTCCTCGGAGGTGATCACCGTGATGCTTCTTGTGTTGTGGTTGTTTTACCAAAGTTGACCGAACTTGTATATTTAGAGGAAGTAAAAGTCGTAACAAGGTTTCCGTAGGTGAACCTGCGGAAGGATCATTAAAGAATTAAAGATCAAAACATTGAATAAAAATAATTGACCATTTCAGAAGTTCTGCAAATATAAATTTATCAATGATAATATTATATTAAGGATTGAAGTATTTCGCTTTTTGAATGGAAAAGACTGGTTTTTATTTCTAAACATAAAACAAATAATCACTCTTAGCGGGGGATCACTAGGCTCGTGGGTCGATGAAGAACGCAGCAAACTGCGTGAAGTTATGTGAACTGCAGGACACATGAACATCAACATTTTGAACGCACATTGCGGTCCATGCTAATAGTATATAATACTCTGCTTGGACCACATATGGTTGAGGGTCACTAATATTCGCTAAATAAATTATTATTTAACAATTTTTGATATGTAAATATTTTATTATATTTACAATATTGTATTAAACAATATTTGTGTAATAATAAATCGGTAAAAGACGCAAGTCATTTATATAATAATTTATGATGTAGTTTTTAAAATCCGTTTTATAATTATTAACAATAATTGTGACTTCAACTCATATGTGATTACCTCCTGAATTTAAGCATATTAATTAGGAGAGGAAAAGAAATTAACTAAGATTCCCTTAGTAGCGGCGAGCGAAATGGGAAAAGTCCAGCATTAAGTCCTTTTACTGATAACTGGTAGAATGGAAATTCAATGTAAAGGAGTATCTATCATCTTATGCATTTTGATTATATGTTCAAGTCCATCTTGAATGGGGCCATTTACCCATAGAGGGTGCCAGGCCCGTAGTGACTATAATCTTGTATAAGAAGATATCTCTAGAGAGTCGTGTTGCTTGATAGTGCAGCACTAAGTTGGTGGTAAACTCCATCTAAGACTAAATATAACCACGAGACCGATAGCGAACAAGTACCGTGAGGGAAAGTTGAAAAGAACTCTGAATAGAGAGTTAAACAGTACGTGAAACCACTAAGAGGTTAAACCCAATGAACCCGAACTTGTAAAAGAAGAGATTCATTGATATAATAATTGATTTTTCAATAAATTATATTATGCACTTTTCTTCTATTATCGCATTGCGATGTGTTATCAATATACTACATTTGTAGATATTTGTCAATGATTTTATATGCAGCTCCTTTCGCATTCACTTGTGAATGTTTCTTAAGGAACTATAAAAATATCTGCCAATATGATGACACATGTATCTGAT
>CAUVYM010000653.1:7500-10000 GCA_963556165.1 Tipula helvola
GCTCTTTACTTTAACATGAAAATCACAAAGCGAGAACAAAAATTTGGATTATAAAAAAAAAAAAATTTTATTTTTTATGATAAAAATAATTTTGTATTAGATTTATTAACACATTTAATAAATTCATGTGGTTAATTATAAGCAAATCGATAAATAAATAATGAATTTTGAATTTTTCAAAAAAAAAAAAAAATCCGATGGTATCATTTTTTATGTTGTGCTCTTTACTTTAACATGAAAATCACAAAGCGAGAACAAAAATTTGGATTATAAAAAAAAAAAATTTTTATTTTTTATGATAAAAATAATTTTTTATTAGATTTATTAACACATTTAATAAATTCATGTGGTTAATTATAAGCAAATCGATAAATAAATAATGAATTTTGAATTTTTGAAAAAAAAAAAAAATCCGATGGTTTCATTTTTTATGTTGTGCTCTTTACTTTAACATGAAAATCACAAAGCGAGAACAAAAATTTGGATTATAAAAAAAAAAAAAATTATTTTTTATGATAAAAATAATTATGTATTAGATTTATTAACACATTTAATAAATTCATGTGGTTAATTATAAGCAAATTTACTTTAACATGAAAATCACAAAGCGAGAACAAAAATTTGGATTATAAAAAAAAAAAAAAATTATTTTTTATGATAAAAATAATTTTTTATTAGATTTATTAACACATTTAATAAATTCATGTGGTTAATTATAAGCAAATCGATAAATAAATAATGAATTTTGAATTTTTGAAAAAAAAAAAATCCGATGGTTTCATTTTTTATGTTGTGCTCTTTACTTTAACATGAAAATTACAAAGCGAGAACAAAAATTTGGATTATAAAAAAAAAAAATTTTATTTTTTATGATAAAAATAATTATGTATTAGATTTATTAACACATTTAATAAATTCATGTGGTTAATTATAAGCAAATCGATAAATAAATAATGAATTTTGAATTTTTGAAAAAAAAAAAATCCGATGGTTTCATTTTTTATGTTGTGCTCTTTACTTTAACATGAAAATCACAAAGCGAGAACAAAAATTTGGATTATAAAAAAAAAAAAATTTTATTTTTTATGATAAAAATAATTTTTTATTAGATTTATTAACACATTTAATAAATTCATGTGGTTAATTATAAGCAAATTACGTTGATAAATGATAAAAATAATTTTTTATTAGATTTATTAACACATTTAATAAATTCATGTGGTTAATTATAAGCAAATCGATAAATAAATAATGAATTTTGAATTTTTGAAAAAAAAAAAAAAATCCGATGGTTTCATTTTTTATGTTGTGCTCTTTACTTTAACATGAAAATCACAAAGCGAGAACAAAAATTTGGATTATAAAAAAAAAAAAATTTATTTTTTATGATAAAAATAATTTTGTATTAGATTTATTAACACATTTAATAAATTCATGTGGTTAATTATAAGCAAATCGATAATAAATAATGAATTTTGAATTTTTGAAAAAAAAAAAAAATTCGATGGTTTCATTTTTTATGTTGTGCTCTTTACTTTAACATGAAAATAACAAAGCGAGAACAAAAATTTGGATTATAAAAAAAAAAAATTTTATTTTTTATGATAAAAATAATTATGTATTAGATTTATTAACACATTTAATAAATTCATGTGGTTAATTATAAGCAAATTTACTTTAACATGAAAATCACAAAGCGAGAACAAAAATTTGGATTACAAAAAAAAAAAAAAATTTATTTTTTATGATAAAAATAATTTTTTATTAGATTTATTAACACATTTAATAAATTCATGTGGTTAATTATAAGCAAATTTACTTTAACATGAAAATCACAAAGCGAGAACAAAAATTTGGATTACAAAAAAAAAAAAAAATTTATTTTTTATGATAAAAATAATTTTTTATTAGATTTATTAACACATTTAATAAATTCATGTGGTTAATTATAAGCAAATCGATAAATAAATAATGAATTTTGAATTTTTGAAAAAAAAAAAATCCGATGGTTTCATTTTTTATGTTGTGCTCTTTACTTTAACATGAAAATCACAAAGCGAGAACAAAAATTTGGATTATAAAAAAAAAAATTTTTATTTTTTATGATAAAAATAATTATGTATTAGATTTATTAACACATTTAATAAATTCATGTGGTTAATTATAAGCAAATCGATAAATAAATAATGAATTTTGAATTTTTGAAAAAAAAAAAAAAATCCGATGGTTTCATTTTTTATGTTGTGCTCTTTACTTTAACATGAAAATCACAAAGCGAGAACAAAAATTTGGATTATAAAAAAAAAAAAATTTATTTTTTATGATAAAAATAATTATGTATTAGATTTATTAACACATTTAATAAATTCATGTGGTTAATTATAAGCAAATTTACTTTAACATGAAAATCACAAAGCGAGAACAAAAATTTGGATTACAAAAAAAAAAAAAAATTTATTTTTTATGATAAAAATAATTTTTTATTAGATTTATTAACACA
>CAUVYM010000654.1:2500-12500 GCA_963556165.1 Tipula helvola
AAAATTTTTTTATTTTTTATGATAAAAATAATTTTGTATTTGATTTATTAACACATTTAATAAATTCATGTGGTTAATTATAAGCAAATCGATAAATAAATAATGAATTTTGAATTTTTCAAAAAAAAAAAAATCCGATGGTTTCATTTTTTATGTTGTGCTCTTTACTTTAACATGAAAATCACAAAGCGAGAACAAAAATTTGGATTATAAAAAAAAAAAAATTTTATTTTTTATGATAAAAATAATTTTGTATTAGATTTATTAACACATTTAATAAATTCATGTGGTTAATTATAAGCAAATCGATAAATAAATAATGAATTTTGAATTTTTCAAAAAAAAAAAAAAATCCGATGGTATCATTTTTTATGTTGTGCTCTTTACTTTAACATGAAAATCACAAAGCGAGAACAAAAATTTGGATTATAAAAAAAAAAAATTTTTATTTTTTATGATAAAAATAATTTTTTATTAGATTTATTAACACATTTAATAAATTCATGTGGTTAATTATAAGCAAATCGATAAATAAATAATGAATTTTGAATTTTTGAAAAAAAAAAAAAATCCGATGGTTTCATTTTTTATGTTGTGCTCTTTACTTTAACATGAAAATCACAAAGCGAGAACAAAAATTTGGATTATAAAAAAAAAAAAAATTATTTTTTATGATAAAAATAATTATGTATTAGATTTATTAACACATTTAATAAATTCATGTGGTTAATTATAAGCAAATTTACTTTAACATGAAAATCACAAAGCGAGAACAAAAATTTGGATTATAAAAAAAAAAAAAAATTATTTTTTATGATAAAAATAATTTTTTATTAGATTTATTAACACATTTAATAAATTCATGTGGTTAATTATAAGCAAATCGATAAATAAATAATGAATTTTGAATTTTTGAAAAAAAAAAAATCCGATGGTTTCATTTTTTATGTTGTGCTCTTTACTTTAACATGAAAATTACAAAGCGAGAACAAAAATTTGGATTATAAAAAAAAAAAATTTTATTTTTTATGATAAAAATAATTATGTATTAGATTTATTAACACATTTAATAAATTCATGTGGTTAATTATAAGCAAATCGATAAATAAATAATGAATTTTGAATTTTTGAAAAAAAAAAAATCCGATGGTTTCATTTTTTATGTTGTGCTCTTTACTTTAACATGAAAATCACAAAGCGAGAACAAAAATTTGGATTATAAAAAAAAAAAAATTTTATTTTTTATGATAAAAATAATTTTTTATTAGATTTATTAACACATTTAATAAATTCATGTGGTTAATTATAAGCAAATTACGTTGATAAATGATAAAAATAATTTTTTATTAGATTTATTAACACATTTAATAAATTCATGTGGTTAATTATAAGCAAATCGATAAATAAATAATGAATTTTGAATTTTTGAAAAAAAAAAAAAAATCCGATGGTTTCATTTTTTATGTTGTGCTCTTTACTTTAACATGAAAATCACAAAGCGAGAACAAAAATTTGGATTATAAAAAAAAAAAAATTTATTTTTTATGATAAAAATAATTTTGTATTAGATTTATTAACACATTTAATAAATTCATGTGGTTAATTATAAGCAAATCGATAATAAATAATGAATTTTGAATTTTTGAAAAAAAAAAAAAATTCGATGGTTTCATTTTTTATGTTGTGCTCTTTACTTTAACATGAAAATAACAAAGCGAGAACAAAAATTTGGATTATAAAAAAAAAAAATTTTATTTTTTATGATAAAAATAATTATGTATTAGATTTATTAACACATTTAATAAATTCATGTGGTTAATTATAAGCAAATTTACTTTAACATGAAAATCACAAAGCGAGAACAAAAATTTGGATTACAAAAAAAAAAAAAAATTTATTTTTTATGATAAAAATAATTTTTTATTAGATTTATTAACACATTTAATAAATTCATGTGGTTAATTATAAGCAAATTTACTTTAACATGAAAATCACAAAGCGAGAACAAAAATTTGGATTACAAAAAAAAAAAAAAATTTATTTTTTATGATAAAAATAATTTTTTATTAGATTTATTAACACATTTAATAAATTCATGTGGTTAATTATAAGCAAATCGATAAATAAATAATGAATTTTGAATTTTTGAAAAAAAAAAAATCCGATGGTTTCATTTTTTATGTTGTGCTCTTTACTTTAACATGAAAATCACAAAGCGAGAACAAAAATTTGGATTATAAAAAAAAAAATTTTTATTTTTTATGATAAAAATAATTATGTATTAGATTTATTAACACATTTAATAAATTCATGTGGTTAATTATAAGCAAATCGATAAATAAATAATGAATTTTGAATTTTTGAAAAAAAAAAAAAAATCCGATGGTTTCATTTTTTATGTTGTGCTCTTTACTTTAACATGAAAATCACAAAGCGAGAACAAAAATTTGGATTATAAAAAAAAAAAAATTTATTTTTTATGATAAAAATAATTATGTATTAGATTTATTAACACATTTAATAAATTCATGTGGTTAATTATAAGCAAATTTACTTTAACATGAAAATCACAAAGCGAGAACAAAAATTTGGATTACAAAAAAAAAAAAAAATTTATTTTTTATGATAAAAATAATTTTTTATTAGATTTATTAACACATTTAATAAATTCATGTGGTTAATTATAAGCAAATCGATAATAAATAATGAATTTTGAATTTTTGAAAAAAAAAAAAAATTCGATGGTTTCATTTTTTATGTTGTGCTCTTTACTTTAACATGAAAATAACAAAGCGAGAACAAAAATTTGGATTATAAAAAAAAAAAATTTTATTTTTTATGATAAAAATAATTATGTATTAGATTTATTAACACATTTAATAAATTCATGTGGTTAATTATAAGCAAATTTACTTTAACATGAAAATCACAAAGCGAGAACAAAAATTTGGATTACAAAAAAAAAAAAAAATTTATTTTTTATGATAAAAATAATTTTTTATTAGATTTATTAACACATTTAATAAATTCATGTGGTTAATTATAAGCAAATTTACTTTAACATGAAAATCACAAAGCGAGAACAAAAATTTGGATTACAAAAAAAAAAAAAAATTTATTTTTTATGATAAAAATAATTTTTTATTAGATTTATTAACACATTTAATAAATTCATGTGGTTAATTATAAGCAAATCGATAAATAAATAATGAATTTTGAATTTTTGAAAAAAAAAAAATCCGATGGTTTCATTTTTTATGTTGTGCTCTTTACTTTAACATGAAAATCACAAAGCGAGAACAAAAATTTGGATTATAAAAAAAAAAATTTTTATTTTTTATGATAAAAATAATTATGTATTAGATTTATTAACACATTTAATAAATTCATGTGGTTAATTATAAGCAAATCGATAAATAAATAATGAATTTTGAATTTTTGAAAAAAAAAAAAAAATCCGATGGTTTCATTTTTTATGTTGTGCTCTTTACTTTAACATGAAAATCACAAAGCGAGAACAAAAATTTGGATTATAAAAAAAAAAAAATTTATTTTTTATGATAAAAATAATTATGTATTAGATTTATTAACACATTTAATAAATTCATGTGGTTAATTATAAGCAAATTTACTTTAACATGAAAATCACAAAGCGAGAACAAAAATTTGGATTACAAAAAAAAAAAAAATTTATTTTTTATGATAAAAATAATTTTTTATTAGATTTATTAACACATTTAATAAATTCATGTGGTTAATTATAAGCAAATCGATAATAAATAATGAATTTTGAATTTTTGAAAAAAAAAAAAAATTCGATGGTTTCATTTTTTATGTTGTGCTCTTTACTTTAACATGAAAATAACAAAGCGAGAACAAAAATTTGGATTATAAAAAAAAAAAATTTTATTTTTTATGATAAAAATAATTATGTATTAGATTTATTAACACATTTAATAAATTCATGTGGTTAATTATAAGCAAATTTACTTTAACATGAAAATCACAAAGCTGAGAACAAAAATTTGGATTACAAAAAAAAAAAAAAATTTATTTTTTATGATAAAAATAATTTTTTATTAGATTTATTAACACATTTAATAAATTCATGTGGTTAATTATAAGCAAATTTACTTTAACATGAAAATCACAAAGCGAGAACAAAAATTTGGATTACAAAAAAAAAAAAAAATTTATTTTTTATGATAAAAATAATTTTTTATTAGATTTATTAACACATTTAATAAATTCATGTGGTTAATTATAAGCAAATCGATAAATAAATAATGAATTTTGAATTTTTGAAAAAAAAAAAATCCGATGGTTTCATTTTTTATGTTGTGCTCTTTACTTTAACATGAAAATCACAAAGCGAGAACAAAAATTTGGATTATAAAAAAAAAAATTTTTATTTTTTATGATAAAAATAATTATGTATTAGATTTATTAACACATTTAATAAATTCATGTGGTTAATTATAAGCAAATCGATAAATAAATAATGAATTTTGAATTTTTGAAAAAAAAAAAAAAATCCGATGGTTTCATTTTTTATGTTGTGCTCTTTACTTTAACATGAAAATCACAAAGCGAGAACAAAAATTTGGATTATAAAAAAAAAAAAATTTATTTTTTATGATAAAAATAATTATGTATTAGATTTATTAACACATTTAATAAATTCATGTGGTTAATTATAAGCAAATTTACTTTAACATGAAAATCACAAAGCGAGAACAAAAATTTGGATTACAAAAAAAAAAAAAAATTTATTTTTTATGATAAAAATAATTTTTTATTAGATTTATTAACACATTTAATAAATTCATGTGGTTAATTATAAGCAAATTACGTTGATAAATGATAAAAATAATTTTTTATTAGATTTATTAACACATTTAATAAATTCATGTGGTTAATTATAAGCAAATCGATAAATAAATAATGAATTTTGAATTTTTGAAAAAAAAAAAAAAATCCGATGGTTTCATTTTTTATGTTGTGCTCTTTACTTTAACATGAAAATCACAAAGCGAGAACAAAAATTTGGATTATAAAAAAAAAAAAATTTATTTTTTATGATAAAAATAATTATGTATTAGATTTATTAACACATTTAATAAATTCATGTGGTTAATTATAAGCAAATTTACTTTAACATGAAAATCACAAAGCGAGAACAAAAATTTGGATTACAAAAAAAAAAAAAAATTTATTTTTTATGATAAAAATAATTTTTTATTAGATTTATTAACACATTTAATAAATTCATGTGGTTAATTATAAGCAAATCGATAAATAAATAATGAATTTTGAATTTTTGAAAAAAAAAAAATCCGATGGTTTCATTTTTTATGTTGTGCTCTTTACTTTAACATGAAAATCACAAAGCGAGAACAAAAATTTGGATTATAAAAAAAAAAAATTTTATTTTTTATGATAAAAATAATTATGTATTAGATTTATTAACACATTTAATAAATTCATGTGGTTAATTATAAGCAAATCGATAAATAAATAATGAATTTTGAATTTTTGAAAAAAAAAAAATCCGATGGTTTCATTTTTTATGTTGTGCTCTTTACTTTAACATGAAAATCACAAAGCGAGAACAAAAATTTGGATTATAAAAAAAAAAAAATTATTTTTTATGATAAAAATAATTATGTATTAGATTTATTAACACATTTAATAAATTCATGTGGTTAATTATAAGCAAATCGATAATAAATAATGAATTTTGAATTTTTCAAAAAAAAAAAAAAATCCGATGGATTCATTTTTTATGTTAAGAGATCATTTATGAATATAAAGCCAAATTGTAAACGACATAGTTACGGGTGGAGTAGTGTGAATAGGGAATATCAGCCATCATACTGATACCTAAAACATGCTTTAATCATAGATTGGTCGTATAAATAATAATAATGTTAAATGTAATATACGATCTTATTATGTTCACATATAAGTCAAAGTTGTATATAAAATGTAACATGTTTGAAATGAAACAAAAGATATTGACATACATAATTGCGACCTAACATAATATTCCTGTAGTCAACGACCATACCATGTTTACGTACCGGTTCTCGTCCGATCACCGAAGTCAAACAACATTGGGCATAGTTAGTACTTAGATGGTTGACTGCTTGGGAACACTATGTGTTGTTGGTATTTTTTCCATTTAAATCCGATGGTTTCATTTTTTATGTTGTGCTCTTTACTTTAACATGAAAATCACAAAGCGAGAACAAAAATTTGGATTATAAAAAAAAAATGTTTTTTATTTTTTATGATAAAAATAATTTTGTATTAGATTTATTAACACATTTAATTTTATCTATTTTATAATATATTTATCTATAAATAATGAATTTTGAATTTTTCAAAAAAAAAAAAAATCCGATGGTTTCATTTTTTATGTTGTGCTCTTTACTTTAACATGAAAATCACAAAGCGAGAACAAAAATTTGGATTATAAAAAAAAAAAATTTTTTATTTTTTATGATAAAAATAATTATGTATTAGATTTATTAACACATTTAATAAATTCATGTGGTTAATTATAAGCAAATCGATAATAAATAATGAATTTTGAATTTTTGAAAAAAAAAAAAAATTCGATGGTTTCATTTTTTATGTTGTGCTCTTTACTTTAACATGAAAATAACAAAGCGAGAACAAAAATTTGGATTATAAAAAAAAAAAAAAAATTATTTTTTATGATAAAAATAATTTTGTATTAGATTTATTAACACATTTAATAAATTCATGTGGTAAATTATAAGCAAATCGATAAATAAATAATGAATTTTGAATTTTTCAAAAAAAAAAAAAATCCGATGGTTTCATTTTTTATGTTGTGCTCTTTACTTTAACATGAAAATCACAAAGCGAGAACAAAAATTTGGATTATAAAAAAAAAAATTTTTTTATTTTTTATGATAAAAATAAATGTATGAAAATGTATGTATGAAAATCACAAAGCGAGAACAAAAATTTGGATTATAAAAAAAAAAAAAATTTTATTTTTTATGATAAAAATAATTTTGTATTAGATTTATTAACACATTAAAACAAAGCGAGAACAAAAATTTGTATTAAAAAAAAAAAAAAATTTTGTTTTTTGATTTTGTTATTCGTTTGGTCTGTAAGTATATTGAGATGAGAAAAAAAAAATAAATTTAAAAATTTATTTTTTAATGAATTTCGAATATTGATATTTTATTTGGTTAATGTGAGAATTTTGTATCAGTAAGAACAAAATTCCTATTCACATATAATTGGAAATAGGAACAAATAAATATTTGCACCTTTAATGAAAAAAATTAAACGAATAAACCTAAGTTTATCATATGAATTGTATTGGTTTGAAATTAAATTTAATACGAAAAGTTATAAATTAGTTCATAAAATGATTACAATTTTATGAGCAAAATCATAATTTACATTCTGGTTGATCCTGCCAGTAGTTATATGCTTGTCTCAAAGATTAAGCCATGCATGTCTAAGTACACACTCTCGAACAGTGAAACCGCAAAAGGCTCAGTATATCAGTTATGATTTATTAGATCGTATACATAGTTACATGGATAACTGTGGTAATTCTAGAGCTAATACATGCACATAATCACGGACCGCAAGGAACGTGTGCTTTTATTAGATTAAAATCAATCGATACATTAAGGTATATTTATATACTGTGTCGTTAATAAGATGAATCTGAATAACATGTAGATCGCATGGTCCAGTACCGGCGATAGATCTTTCAAATGTCTGCCCTATCAACTATTGATGGTAGTATCTAGGACTACCATGGTTGCAACGGGTAACGGGGAATCAGGGTTCGATTCCGGAGAGGGAGCCTGAGAAACGGCTACCACATCTAAGGAAGGCAGCAGGCGCGTAAATTACCCAATCCCAGCACGGGGAGGTAGTGACGAAAAATAACAATACAGGACTCAATCCGAGGCCCTGTAATTGGAATGAGTACACTTTAAATCCTTTAACAAGGAACAATTGGAGGGCAAGTCTGGTGCCAGCAGCCGCGGTAATTCCAGCTCCAATAGCGTATATTAAAGTTGTTGCGGTTAAAACGTTCGTAGTTGAACTTGTGTCAAGCACAGGTGGTACACCGTAACTGGGTTCGTACATCATCTTGATGCTATGACGTATTACTGTAGTGGCTTAAACGTAAGTTTATCCGCGTAATAAATCTAAATTAGTGCTCTTTACCGAGTGCTGGTCTAGAACAGTACAATTACTTTGAACAAATTAGAGTGCTTAAAGCAGGCCATTTGTGCCTAAATATTCTCTGCATGGAATAATGGAATAAGACGTCTGTTCTATTTTCAATTGGTTTTTAGATCAAGACGTAATGATTAATAGAAGCAGTTGGGGGCATTAGTATTACGGCGCGAGAGGTGAAATTCGTGGACCGTCGTAAGACTAACATAAGCGAAAGCATTTGCCAAAGATGTTTTCATTAATCAAGAACGAAAGTTAGAGGTTCGAAGGCGATCAGATACCGCCCTAGTTCTAACCATAAACGATGCCAGCTAGCAATTGGATGGAGCTACATATATGGCTCTTTCAGTCGCTTTCCGGGAAACCAAAGCTTTTGGGCTCCGGGGGAAGTATGGTTGCAAAGTTGAAACTTAAAGGAATTGACGGAAGGGCACCACCAGGAGTGGAGCCTGCGGCTTAATTTGACTCAACACGGGGAAACTTACCAGGTCCGAACATAAATGAGTAAGACAGATTAATAGCTCTTTCTCGAATCTATGGGTGGTGGTGCATGGCCGTTCTTAGTTCGTGGAGTGATTTGTCTGGTTAATTCCGATAACGAACGAGACTCAAATTTCTTAACTAGATGCCGGCAGGGTTATGGTGTAGAAACTTTGCAGACATTTTTGCCTCTGTTATACTATGCTTCTAACGAGGTGTGGTTTTAATACGTAAGAGTTGTTTGTAAGTGGAGTCATACCTGGTGGTTTGTCCTAATAAGACACTTGCTTCTTAAATAGACAAATTGCGTCTAGCAATATGAGATTGAGCAATAACAGGTCTGTGATGCCCTTAGATGTCCTGGGCTGCACGCGCGCTACAATGAAGGTATCAACGTGTCCTCCTAGTCTAAAAAGACCGGGTAAACCGCTGAACCACCTTCGTGGTTGGGATTGTGGACTGAAACTGTTCACATAAACCTGGAATTCCCAGTAAGTGCGGGTCATAAGCTCGCATTGATTACGTCCCTGCCCTTTGTACACACCGCCCGTCGCTACTACCGATTGAATATGTTAGTGAGGTCCTCGGAGGTGATCACCGTGATGCTTCTTGTGTTGTGGTTGTTTTACCAAAGTTGACCGAACTTGTATATTTAGAGGAAGTAAAAGTCGTAACAAGGTTTCCGTAGGTGAACCTGCGGAAGGATCATTAAAGAATTAAAGATCAAAACATTGAATAAAAATAATTGACCATTTCAGAAGTTCTGCAAATATAAATTTATCAATGATAATATTATATTAAGGATTGAAGTATTTCGCTTTTTGAATGGAAAAGACTGGTTTTTATTTCTAAACATAAAACAAATAATCACTCTTAGCGGGGGATCACTAGGCTCGTGGGTCGATGAAGAACGCAGCAAACTGCGTGAAGTTATGTGAACTGCAGGACACATGAACATCAACATTTTGAACGCACATTGCGGTCCATGCTAATAGTATATAATACTCTGCTTGGACCACATATGGTTGAGGGTCACTAATATTCGCTAAATAAATTATTATTTAACAATTTTTGATATGTAAATATTTTATTATATTTACAATATTGTATTAAACAATATTTGTGTAATAATAAATCGGTAAAAGACGCAAGTCATTTATATAATAATTTATGATGTAGTTTTTAAAATCCGTTTTATAATTATTAACAATAATTGTGACTTCAACTCATATGTGATTACCTCCTGAATTTAAGCATATTAATTAGGAGAGGA
>CAUVYM010000654.1:17500-20337 GCA_963556165.1 Tipula helvola
TTGAATTTTTCAAAAAAAAAAAAATCCGATGGTTTCATGATAAAAATAATTATGTATTAGATTTATTAACACATTTAATAAATTCATGTGGTTAATTATAAGCAAATCGATAATAAATAATGAATTTTGAATTTTTCAAAAAAAAAAAAAAATCCGATGGTTTCATTTTTTATGTTGTGCTTACTTTAACATGAAAATCACAAAGCGAGAACAAAATTTGGATTATAAAAAAAAAAAAAATTTATTTTTTATGATAAAAATAATTTTGTATTAGATTTATTAACACATTTAATAAATTCATGTGGTTAATTATAAGCAAATCGATAAATAAATAGTGAATTTTGAATTTTTCAAAAAAAAAAAAATCCGATGGTTTCATTTTTTATGTTGTGCTCTTTACTTTAACATGAAAATCACAAAGCGAGAACAAAAATTTGGATTATAAAAAAAAAAATTTTTTTATTTTTTATGATAAAAATAATTTTGTATTTGATTTATTAACACATTTAATAAATTCATGTGGTTAATTATAAGCAAATCGATAAATAAATAATGAATTTTGAATTTTTCAAAAAAAAAAAAATCCGATGGTTTCATTTTTTATGTTGTGCTCTTTACTTTAACATGAAAATCACAAAGCGAGAACAAAAATTTGGATTATAAAAAAAAAAAAAATTTTATTTTTTATGATAAAAATAATTTTGTATTAGATTTATTAACACATTTAATAAATTCATGTGGTTAATTATAAGCAAATCGATAAATAAATAATGAATTTTGAATTTTTCAAAAAAAAAAAAAAATCCGATGGTATCATTTTTTATGTTGTGCTCTTTACTTTAACATGAAAATCACAAAGCGAGAACAAAAATTTGGATTATAAAAAAAAAAAATTTTTATTTTTTATGATAAAAATAATTTTTTATTAGATTTATTAACACATTTAATAAATTCATGTGGTTAATTATAAGCAAATCGATAAATAAATAATGAATTTTGAATTTTTGAAAAAAAAAAAAAAATCCGATGGTTTCATTTTTTATGTTGTGCTCTTTACTTTAACATGAAAATCACAAAGCGAGAACAAAAATTTGGATTATAAAAAAAAAAAAAATTATTTTTTATGATAAAAATAATTATGTATTAGATTTATTAACACATTTAATAAATTCATGTGGTTAATTATAAGCAAATTTACTTTAACATGAAAATCACAAAGCGAGAACAAAAATTTGGATTATAAAAAAAAAAAAAAAATTATTTTTTATGATAAAAATAATTTTTTATTAGATTTATTAACACATTTAATAAATTCATGTGGTTAATTATAAGCAAATCGATAAATAAATAATGAATTTTGAATTTTTGAAAAAAAAAAAATCCGATGGTTTCATTTTTTATGTTGTGCTCTTTACTTTAACATGAAAATTACAAAGCGAGAACAAAAATTTGGATTATAAAAAAAAAAAATTTTATTTTTTATGATAAAAATAATTATGTATTAGATTTATTAACACATTTAATAAATTCATGTGGTTAATTATAAGCAAATCGATAAATAAATAATGAATTTTGAATTTTTGAAAAAAAAAAATCCGATGGTTTCATTTTTTATGTTGTGCTCTTTACTTTAACATGAAAATCACAAAGCGAGAACAAAAATTTGGATTATAAAAAAAAAAAAATTTTATTTTTTATGATAAAAATAATTTTTTATTAGATTTATTAACACATTTAATAAATTCATGTGGTTAATTATAAGCAAATTACGTTGATAAATGATAAAAATAATTTTTTATTAGATTTATTAACACATTTAATAAATTCATGTGGTTAATTATAAGCAAATCGATAAATAAATAATGAATTTTGAATTTTTGAAAAAAAAAAAAAAATCCGATGGTTTCATTTTTTATGTTGTGCTCTTTACTTTAACATGAAAATCACAAAGCGAGAACAAAAATTTGGATTATAAAAAAAAAAAATTTATTTTTTATGATAAAAATAATTTTGTATTAGATTTATTAACACATTTAATAAATTCATGTGGTTAATTATAAGCAAATCGATAATAAATAATGAATTTTGAATTTTTGAAAAAAAAAAAAAATTCGATGGTTTCATTTTTTATGTTGTGCTCTTTACTTTAACATGAAAATAACAAAGCGAGAACAAAAATTTGGATTATAAAAAAAAAAATTTTATTTTTTATGATAAAAATAATTATGTATTAGATTTATTAACACATTTAATAAATTCATGTGGTTAATTATAAGCAAATTTACTTTAACATGAAAATCACAAAGCGAGAACAAAAATTTGGATTACAAAAAAAAAAAAAAATTTATTTTTTATGATAAAAATAATTTTTTATTAGATTTATTAACACATTTAATAAATTCATGTGGTTAATTATAAGCAAATTTACTTTAACATGAAAATCACAAAGCGAGAACAAAAATTTGGATTACAAAAAAAAAAAAAATTTATTTTTTATGATAAAAATAATTTTTTATTAGATTTATTAACACATTTAATAAATTCATGTGGTTAATTATAAGCAAATCGATAAATAAATAATGAATTTTGAATTTTTGAAAAAAAAAAAAATCCGATGGTTTCATTTTTTATGTTGTGCTCTTTACTTTAACATGAAAATCACAAAGCGAGAACAAAAATTTGGATTATAAAAAAAAAAATTTTTATTTTTTATGATAAAAATAATTATGTATTAGATTTATTAACACATTTAATAAATTCATGTGGTTAATTATAAGCAAATCGATAAATAAATAATGAATTTGAATTTTTGAAAAAAAAAAAAAATCCGATGGTTT
>CAUVYM010000656.1:0-27784 GCA_963556165.1 Tipula helvola
TGTTTGGAAGAAATGTATAGCACACATATGCCACGGCAACTGGAACTGGGGAACTGTTTTCTTATATTTGTTGTTTTTGCCAACCAACATCACCAAATCAATTGTGGATGACATTAAAAAATTCTATGACAGAAGATATGGTTGAAGTTGATGAATCTGCACCTGAAATTGCAGCATTGCAGCAAATTGATCAAATTCTAAGAGCTAATGGTTTAGACTGTGGCGCGATCGGTCTATCAATACCGAATATGTTACGATCTATTGAGCCTGCATATAACCAAATTGAAGAGACTGTTCGAGGTGCTGATATCTATGATCATTTAAATAATGATAAAGAAAATGTAGTAAATCGGATTCTGAACACAACCTCAGGTTATGCCGAAGCTAATTTGTTTCCTTGGCAGCTCCTGGCGAATGTGGTAAGACGTTCGTTTATTCATGTATTTTGAGTATAGTTAGGGGGCGAGGCGACATAGCTCTGGCAGCTGCTACATATTAGATGGCAAAACGCCACTCCATCGTTTAGAGCTACAGCGTTACGTAAAGCATCAGTTATTTTAATTGATGAGGCATCGATGATACCAGCAGCAGAAGTGGACTGTATAGATCGCCTACTTCGTGATATTATAAAATGTGAGGACGCGTTATTAGCTAAGGTTTCAATGGGTGGATAAGTAACCATTTTCGGTGGAGATTTCAGACAAGTCTTACCAGTGACACCATTGGCAAGTAAAGTACAAATCCTCGAAACGTGAATTCAGAGAACCAGAATTTGAAATTCTCGCATCAAACTTTATTTAAGTAAAAATATGCGTGCTGGTGCCAATGAACGAGAATTTTCCAAGTGGTTGCTTCAATTGGGAAATGGAACACTGCAATGTACTCATGGAATGGACAAGATATAATTGAAATTCCCACCAGTTTTATATGCGAACAAAACTTTATTCACCGTAGTTTTGGTGATTCTTTGAATCCCCGTAATATAAATCAGTATTCAGTAAGAGCAATTGTTTGCCAGTTAAAATAATTATACAACTAAGGCCTAGGGCCGACAGTTAAAGTTTTGCTAGGTATTCGTTTTGGTTATACTTTTATAATAAAATATATTAAACTAAAGTAAATGAATTATTTAATTGCATAATAGCAGCAAGCAACACATATACAAAACCAGTACCATTTAGCAAAATAAACTTTCCATAGATTTGGCCTCGTAGGGGCCACAGGCCACTAGTGTAGTTTAATCCAGAAACATTTCACTAAAAATTTTGTTGGCGTCGTGGTTCGAATTGTAACTCAATTAAAATTGTATCTCTGTTTAATTTTAAACTGAAAATTTATGAATTTAACACCGGAGGTTTTTTTTTAATCCACTCTATATTAAAATCAAGCCCTGGTTAGAATTTTTATTCAAAGATTAGAATTCAAATTCTATTTATAACTAAATTTCTGCTGAAAACTACGATTAGCTTTTGATTCATATTAAAACGAGATGTTCACATATGAATTCTAAGTTAATTTGATTTGTAAATTAAATTTAAAATTTTGCCTAATTAATCTTTTCTTTTTGAAACTAATTTGGATACCTTTAGATTTTCCACTAAGTTTGGTCAAATGAATCGTGTTTTACTTATAAATCGAAATCAATTTCTAATCTCTTCAACATTTCCCTCAACCATATAATAACTTGGAAATTTCCGGAAATTTCCGAAATTTTTTAAAACTGTTGCTCAAGTGTATAAATGGAGTAAAATTACATTTGCTACGTTCTTATAGTTAATTTTAGCGATTGTTTAATTCATGTAAATTCCGATTTAATCAGATAAATGACACAACGTGGATTATTTCGTTTTTAATAAAGGCGCATAGTAAAAATTTACCAAAAACTACAATGCAATGCTAATGACATCGTATATCAAAAATTCAACTGTGCAGATGGCAAATACCAGAATATTGAAGAAAACATAAAAATCGGCGGCATAGTGCTGATAAAAGAAGGCAACACTCTGGCGTGCAAATGGCCACTTGGTCGTATTATTCAAATATATCCCGGAATAGATGGATTAATATTACACTAAAAACATCGTTATCCATACTGCAAAAGCCGGTGGTGAAATTATGTAAATTATCTGTAGGTTAGCGATGGGATCAGTAACACAGCACAGCATAATTATGTTTACAGCGAATTCTAAAAAGAAAAGAAAACTTACAAAGAATCATCGTGACACATAATTAAAAATCATTTTATACTTATCTAAAACCCTTCTGATGTGTAATTAGCATTATTTTCATTTACAGTGAATACCAATGCTATACTGGAACTATGTATTTGTGGGGCAAGAGAAAAACCTTTTTCACCTATGCCGAATGTGTTTTGCCTGTTGACCTCGAGAAACGAAGAGAATTATGCAATTTACTCTTAGAAAGCAATAATGGACGACGAGGGACAGTAATAAAATTGTTTAATAATCTGATTTCAATGGTGCAAACGAATCCATATTGTAAAAAAGCAAACATCGTTTCAACAAAAATTTAATCAACAGGTTAACTAAATCTTAATTATAATAATCGATCGACCCAAAATTTGAAATATTTCTCGACTATTCTGAAACAAAACAAAAAAAATCAAAATTCAGAAAAAAATGTTTGTAATACATCGAATTACCTGAATAAATTTTTACACCGGTGGAACTCACTAAATATAGAGATGCAACTATAATTTTAAACTAAAATTTAAGTAAAGTGAAACAACAACAATCAAGCTTGATACATTTTAATTTTATTGGTTTATTCAATTTTTACAGGTTAGTAAAATTCTGGCTTTTATGTTTGAAAAAACGAAATTTCCCACATGGTAGGATGGGCTTCTAATATTTTAACAGAATTTGGTGGAGAATTTATGATGAGATCGGTTTGTGGTAGACGAGAGATGTACTGTTTTGCTTTATCCATAAGCTTGTATTTGTAACCGATTGTATAGATGTAATTAGGGTTAACACGAATTGATTTGCCCAAATTTATAACACCGTAATAGTAGGGTAAATCAACGCCATTTAAATTTATTTCTGTTACCCCGCTCAAGTCACGATGCTCACAGGAAATTTTGATGTCTGTTCGATTGTCCTCCTTTTCATTTTCGTTTTTTCCAACCGCAAAGCCATGCAAAATCATTGCAGATGAAACGGAAAACTTTGTTTTAAATTCTAAAATATCTGGATAAGTCTTCCATTCATATGGATAAACAAACTCCGTTCTTGGTGTGCAATTCCATAGTCTATCATCATATTTAGCTCCGTAAATTTTTTGGCTAGCAATTTGCATAAAATCACTTTTGGTTAATAACTTTGGATATTTTGTTTCAATATACGCAGTTCATTCATTGGTCATCGTTGAAAACGTATTAAATGTAATAAGTTAGTAAACTTTGAGCGCATTCGGTAAATTGAATTTGATTTTGTTTGCAGTAATCATTCATCCAACGGACCAACGCATCAGCAATATACGATTCAGTCAAGTTTTTCTCGATCTTATCAAATTTTAGAACTTCTTCTACGGTTTCTGAACGTGTGTCAACAAATGAATCTAATTTTAAATAGTACTGCATGTTAATAGCTACTTGGTGCTTAATATTTGTTCTATTTAAATCAATTTTACAGTTTTCCGTTCTATACCAATCCAACTTTTGCAACTCGTTAAATCTTCTGTTCATTATATGATTAATTTAACCTTATCACGTTGTAATGTATCGCCAATTCCAACAATTGATCCGTAACGTTATCTGCTTGGTCGGTGTATATAAATTGTATGAATTGATAAAACACTTCATATTTATAACCAGTTATTGGTATGATTTTCTTTTCGCCCAATGTTATTTCCAATTGATTTTGAAATACGTTGCTACGCACCATTAAAATCAGCGAGTGCGCAAATATTTTTTTGCCTTCGATAAGAAATGTTATATCCGACAAATAATCCAAATTAAATAGTTTGGCTGCAACATCTTGTATTGCAAACGGAGTTTTATTGATTTCGTATTCCCATTTTATTATCTTGCACTGAACTGTTTAATTCACTTGGACACTGTTTGAGGTGATAAGACTAACTGAAATTATTACAAATTGCTTATTCGAAAATATTCTTATCTACTAAACGAATATTGATAATTTTTTTCAATTGTGTTGTATTAGTACCCTATACTTGAATTATTTTAAATGATGAAATTCCCTATGTACAGTGCTCACCGTATATTTGGTGTTTTTACTCTTCAAACTGGGGGTTGAAATTTATTTATTTATTTATAATATTTATACTTGCACAAATAAGGCAAAGCCTTTTTACAATAACAATTAAAAAATAAAACTAAAAATACAACAAAAAAATAATAATAAAAGTAAAAGTATCATGCATAAACCTAACTAATTAAACTATAAATTAAAATTAACTTATGTATCACTGATATTATTGAAGTATAGCGCTTTAAATTTGCTTACATTAGACGCGGCTTTGACAGATGGGTGAATATTATTCCAAAGATTTCGGTAGATTTAGGTTTAATGTCCGCTGTGACTTGCTAAAGTTCAGTTTTTTCAAATAAATATAATGGTGCTTTGTTATGTATCAAATTGTATAAGAAAGTTAACGCCACTAGTTCAAGATATCTTCTAAGACTCGAATTAAAAATTTGCTTAGATAATAGAGAAATGGGATGGCCTCTTCTTTTCAAGAATATACATTTGGTACAGGAGTTGAACGCAACATTTAGCTTTTTAAAAGATTTTTTGGAACATTCTAAAAATATAGATGCACAATATGAAATAAGGGGTCCTACTAGGGTACGAATAATATGACAATTTAACATCAATAGATAAAAAATCTCGCTGTATCCCACAATTTACTTAGAATCCCATAAATTTTACTACATAAACTATTTATATGGTGCTGACCAATTCAGTTTACTATCTATGACCAGACCTAAACTTTTCACATGCTCATAGAAATCAATTTTATGACTATCAATCATTAGGTAATTAGTTGATCTGATGACTCGTCTCTTATTGGATAAAATAATAGCTTGTGACTTACTTGGATTAATTTGAAGTTTATGTAATTTGGACCAATCTAATATACGTCTCGATAGAATCAGGATCACCAAATGAATATATTTGTAAATCGTCTGCAAAAAGATGATACATGATATCATCCGTCCCCTGAATGGATTCACATATTTGGTTAATGTATAGAGCGAGAATAAGATAGGCCCCAAGATAGAGCCTTGAGGAACACCAGATGTAATTAAAATCGAGTCGCTAATATTTTCATGACAGTTCACCGATTGACGCCGCAAATGCAAATAGGAAAATATAAGTTGACAAGCACTTCTGGAAAAATTAAATTCATAGCATAATTTAGATATCAACATTGAATGGTCAACCTTGTCAAATGCTTTAGAAAAGTCTAAAAGAGCTAGAATGGCCACTCTTCCAACTTCAATGTTAGAGGTAATATCATCGATAATTTTTAGCAGTACCGTAGTAGTGCTGTGGTTTGCTCGAAAACCCGACTGGTGAGTATTTAGTAAGTTATGACTTGACACATAAGCATTAATCTGTAATTGCATGACCTTTTCAAAAATTTTGGATAAAGTTGGTAATATACTAATTGGACGGAAATCATTCTCAGTAGCCGGAGAACGTATCTTAGGAATCGGTACAATCAAGGCAATTTTCCATGCATTAGGAAATACAGACTTAGTCAAACCAGAGTTCACTAAGTACGTTATGTGAGGCAGTAAGATCGGAAGTATTAGCTTAATAAACCGTAGCGCTATGCCATCAGCTCCAACAGCGAATGATTTTATACTGCTCAATTGGATGAGAATTTCCTCTTCAGAAACATTACGAAAACTGTTATGATCCGTACTGTATTGCAATGTAGGTATTAAGACTAAAATTTTCATCACCATCGACGAAAACTGAACCGAAATGCGCATTAAACTCACAGGAATTGATTTCGCATTTCTGTTCCATAGCTGGTGGATTTATGTAAGTCTTATAATTTTTCCAGAACAATTTACTGGGGACCTGGCTATTGAATTTACCATTGAAAAATTTGCGTTTAGCAGCCCTAATCATACTATTAACTTTGTTTCTAGCTCTGATATACTCTAGTCGACTAGATTCCGTTTGATGCAACTTCCAATTCTCATGTAAAAAATCACGAATACTGCGGAACTTGAGAATATCATAGCTATAGGTCATCTTACATTCTTTGCGTGTAACTACAATCTTTTTGAGTGGTACGTACGCTTCAGAAAGCCTATTCACGTAGGAATTAAATACTAAAAGTTGCTCGTTTACATCACACAAACAATACAAGCGTGACCAGCACAACGACTTAGCAGATTTTATTAATGACTCGCTATCAACATTCCTAAAATCTCTCACGTAACCGTATTGTTTAGTATTGTTGGTACCATAAACAGGAAACGCATATGAACCGTAGATCATATCATGGGTAGTTACTAGGTTGATTGGCAAACGCTAAATCGATTAAGGTGGCGGAATTACCTGTAAAGTTGGTAGGCTCCCTAGAGATTAAGTTAAAGCCAAAGGATGACATCAGTGATTTTAGTTTAGTAGCCGACGGTGTCGAAACAAGAACATCAACATTGAAATCCCCGAACACGATAACTTCACTGTACTTAACCATAATACCTCCTAAAACGATTTCCAGTTCATCAATTTGATCTAGTTGAAGTGGACGGATAAGATTATAGATCACACCAAAAGCAAGTTTTTTATTATTATGATTAGCTATTTCAATAAACAAGATGTCAAATGGAGCATTATTTGCATTAGAGTAAATTATTTTAGAGCTCAACAGCTTTTTGACATAAATTGCAACTCCACCACCACGCCGACCCTCGCGGTCTTTACGGAATATTGGAAAGTGATCCAACTGAAAATGTAGGTTAGAATGTTTGGACTTCAGCCATGACTCAGAAATAGCAATCACATGCAGAGGACCATTTTTTACAATTAACTTAAGTTCATCAAAGTTTGCCACTAAGCTACCTGGATTTAGATGACAAAAGTTAAGTACATTATCTTTATCAGGTAGAGACGATCGCAAAACTACATTCCTCAAGTCAATGGAGCTCATATTATTGGTACAACTATCACCCATCATCTTTATACAATTGTTTAGAACCGCTACCATTAGACAATACAGGGCAACAAAATACAGGAATAAAATTTGTAAACAAATTTAATAGAAATAGAAATGAGTAAGTTATGCATGATACACCTAAAATAATAAAAACCTAATTGGTAAAGACAACAAAAATTGTAATAATAATACATAATTCATTAACTAGATTTGAATGGTTAATTGTTCATTAATAATATAATCGACCCCAACAATAAAAAAAATTATAACAGATCAATAATAATAAAAATAAAAATGAAATAGAAAAATAAATTATAAAGAATAAATCATAAAAGATGAAAAAGATAAAGAACAGAAACACAAACAGTAATGTACATAAAAAAATCATAATTTTACTTTTTTTGTCCTAGCCGTGACTCTTACGCTTACCGCTGATTTCTCTGAGTTATTATCTGCCATTGTATTAGTTACCTTACTTGTAGTTGGCGCAGGTAAATTATCCTTTATGATTGGTACACCCACCATGTTATGAATTACGTCATTAGATTCATCTGCTCTACTAGTAGTTCGAATCGATGTTGTATTATCAACACGTTGAGTGCCATGTAAATTGGGTTGTTTATCATCTGCATTAGTTAGCGTAACTGGTGTAACAGCAGATAAATGTTGTCTTGTAATACGTTGAAAATCATCCATGCTTTTTGGTATAACAACTTTGCTATTGTTACTGTAGGATACATGCACTAAACCGTCTTTTGTGAGAACATTGATTATTATATTTTCCGTTCGTTTGACCTTATACGCCGCTTGCAAAATTGAATAATTGTTCTTTGTTAAATAGTGGTTACAATATATCCGTATATTCACATCTAGCCCAATATTACGTAACGATAGATTTTTATAGGTCAAGTACTTTTTGAAGAACGTCATTTTTAACCGATGCGAGACAAACCGAACCATTATTGGAATTTGTCTTTTGGAGATAACGTCACCAACTCACCACGTAATAATTTAGGCGATTTCATCCAGTAAATGGTATCCACCGCATTAATGCCACTATAAAAATTTACTGCATTCGAAATTTTAGTAAAAATATTTTCTATCGGTTCATTGGCAATTAAGGGAATTCCTGTAATCACCATATTTGGAGAGTAGTGCTGTCGCTCGAATAAATCAAATTTAGCGTCATAATGGGCCATCTTAGCTGCAAACGCTTCCAAATTTTCAATCACCTTGACAATTTCCGATTTAATTTCTTTCTTGGTAGAACAGAGACAGGAATCCAAGTCCGTTTTCACTTTAGTTAGTCCCATTTCCAGACGCACTATTTCTTTTTTAAAATTTTCAATAATGATGGAAACATTTTGCAGTGACGAATCAGTATCCATTTTGACCTTTATTAGTTAATATTCGATATTATATTATATTATAAAGCACTTATAAAGCAATACCACTACACGAAAATTCACAAAATATTATGCAGCATTTGAAAATATACGGCTTATTTAATAAGATAACTTATATTATTCACTATATCAATAATGAGATTAAATGTACACAATTTAAAGAAATTAATTATAATCCATTATAAAATTTAATAAGCGGAGCGATAAAAAACACGACTTATTCACAATTCGCCATATTGAATTTGTATTCATAATTTTGCCTAATTTTACAATTAGATTCTACATAATATGTCAGAATATGTTGCCACAAAATTTTGTTTGACAAGTACACCTTGGTATTCATATTAAGTTAAAGACACATTTAACCAGATAATTTATGGAGGATCTGTTATTCGATTATTCGATCTTTTGAATCATCTAAATTAAAAATCTCGGAACTAAAATCTTTTTGACGATCGCAATAATTTTTTAATAAATTTGAATATTTTCGACAACTTGGGATTTTCTGTGCAATATTAAAAAATATTTTGCCAAGCTTGTTGATTAATCCAAAATATTCGTATCTCTTAAACGAATATTGCGGTATAAACCCTTTGGGTAATATTGCGTGTATAACTTCAAGGTCACTTTCAAAAATTCGATGTTCTCATTATTAGGCTTAATCTATTCTTATTGTAGATAACTTGGTGGTTGACATTGGGTGACACGTTGATTAGTGGCCAAACATAGGTCTCCGATGAAGTGAAAAACAAATTTGCCCACTTGAATACCTTTACATTATTTGTTGATATTTGGGAGAATATAAGCTATTTTAGTATATTTTTACATTATTGATACCAGGCCCGAAGACTTCCGCAAGGCCAAAAATTCCACTTTTGGTTTTATTTCATAATATTATTTGTCTATTACATCCTTGTGGGTTAATTGTTGAAAATTAGCAACAAACACAAAAGTTTTTTAAGTATTTTATAGCCATTTTAAAATATTATAAAGAATTATTCAAAGGACAGGAACAGGAAGGAAATGTGTATATAACAACCGTGGATAAATTAAATGAAATATGAAACGCGAGCTCCAATACCTCCACCTACGTCAAAATTTAATTTTACAATTTAAAATTAACACTTACCTGATTAATTTATGTAAGCCTTGTAAGTTTATTGACCAAAGCATTTAATACTATCCACATCCTGAAACTCCCATCTAACTTTAATAATTTTCTGTTCTTTGGATATCGTGTTTTAAACTTCTACAGTTTGCACGTAAACATTTTTGGCAAGCGTACTAAGCGTACTAAGCGAATTAAGGGACAAATTTTTAGCAGCACTGAATAAACATTTTATGAAATTTTAATTTTAATTTTTACGGTGTAAAAAATTCAAGCAAACGAAATGCGTGGTTTTCTGTTTTACAAAATCAAATTTTTCTAAATTGATGAATTATTTTGTGAAATCTTATCATGTTGTTATGTATACGTTATGCGCCACTGACATCCACTTGGCTGTTTATATAAAACGAATTAACTGATAAAACACGGCACACCCATAATATGTTATTGAAATAAATTTTTTAGAAAGCGTTCTCTAACTCCACACCGTTAAACCTATATGATTCCGTTTAATTATCTTTCACCACTACATAACTTGGTAAGAATTTAAACACTTGGTTAAGGAAGATAAGACGAATTGGAACTTTTATATTTAACTTAATTCAAAATATTCTTATCTTTCAGACGAATATTGGTAACTTTATCGCGTATGGTGCGTAATGTTTAGCACTTAATTATAATACACGATATTATTTTATTTATAAATTATAATAATTATTATTTATTATGATTTTGTTTTACAATAGTATGTTATCTTTTACAAATTAAATTTTATTAACTTATTTATTTTGACCACAAAATTTTCTATACACCGAGATGCTTTCTTTAAAGTCACAATATCGAATGATTTTTATAATCCCGTTTTTCAATATTTTTTTTTATCAAAATCACGAATAGGAAAACGATAATCTATTTGTATTTATGTATTTGTTCCATTTATTTATTTTGTTTTTTTTTATTTACTTCGTTCTCGATGGCTGTTGCATCGAAGTTGAATTGCTGGTGCGAGCAACGTCCGCTACACACCCTCCACCAAGTGAGGATCTTCCCAAAAGAAAAATTCCTAATACCTGTCAGAGGACTAAACGTACATTCTTGTGTGCTCGCGAAGGTGATTTTTCGGTTGAGCACAAGATTCCATATGCTGGTTTTAGTCTGTCTATAGAGATGGTTTGCTGTTTGTTTTTGATTGAGAGAACAAATTTTTTACGCAGGCGCCTAATTACTTTGTATGGGCCTTCGTAAGGAGCAGTGAAACCGGTGCGAATTTTATCTACCCTGACGAAAACAAACTCGCACTTGTCCAGTAATTTTGGAACAAAAATGTCATCTTGTTTGCTTTGACGTGGTTCAGTGGGTAATAAGTTATTCATTGTTGAGCGTAGCTTGTCGATTATTGTGTCGCTGTTTGTTTGAGGTGAAGGAGGATTTTCGATAAAGATTTCACCGGGTAGCTTGATTGTCTGTCCATAGACAAGTTCAGCTGGTGAACATTTTAGATCTTCTTTCACCGCTGCTCGGATTCCAAGTAAAACTATTGGAATTTCTGAGCTCCAATAAATTGTGTTGCCTCGGGCCTTCAAAGATGTTTTGAGCTGACGGTGAAACCGTTCGACCATGCCGTTGGATTGGGGGTGGTAGGAAGTTGTGCGAATTCGATGTGAGCCCAAGAGTCTGATAAGTTCAGTGAATAGCTTGGACTCGAATTGACTTCCTTGGTCGGTAGTAATTGTACCTGGAACCCCAAATCTGGAAATGTAATTTTCTACAAATGTTTGAGCAATGGTTGCAGCCGAAATATCTTTTATGCAGTATGCTTCGGGCCAACGAGTGAATCTATCGACACAAGTTAGTATATGTGTATATCCATTAGAAGGAGGAAGTGGTCCCACAATGTCTAAATGAATATGCTCGAATCGACCTGGTGGAATTGCAAATTTTTCGTGTTGAGATTTGGTATGTCGTTGTACTTTACATTTCTGACATGATAAACAAGATTGTGCCCATTGAGTTACATCTTTGTTTATGTTTGGCCAAAAATATCGAGTTGTTATTAATTTACGAGTTGAACGGATACTTGGATGCGAAATATTGTGCAGAGTGTCGAAGATAGTTCGACGTAATGGTTCTGCAATGTAAGGACGATTGTTGCCTGTTGATGTTTCGCAGTAAATCTCTAGGCCAGGTAGTAAGAAGAGCTCTAGTTTCATGTTGGAACTAGTGTGACTTGTAGAACCAGAAAGTAAATTCTGAAGTTCTAGGTCTGTCTTCTGTGACTTAGCGATTGTGTTAATGTCGAAGTTAGTTTCGACAGCGGCAGCTTCGTGATCTGATGTGCGAGAAAGCGTATCAGCGACCACATTGTCTTTGCCGTGAATATGTTGAATATCCGTAGTAAATTGAGAAATGTAATCTAAGTGGCGTGCTTGCCTTGGACTACGTTCGGTTTTCGATTGAATGGCTCGAGTCAGAGGTTTATGGTCGGTATAAATAACAAAATTTCGACCCTCGACAAAGTAACGAAAATGTTTGATTGCTAAATATATTGCTAACAATTCCCTGTCGAAAGCTGAATATTTGATTTCAGCGTCTGAGAGTTTCTTAGAGAAGAAGCCTAGTGGTTCCCAACAACCATTGTGGTATTGTTGAAGAACTGCTCCTACTGCGGTGTTTGATGCATCAGTTGTAAGATTGAATTTTGTATTATCCAATGGATGTGCTAGAAGAGTTATTTGTGATAGCGCATCTTTTAGCTTTTTGAATGCCTCTTCACACTGTTCAGGCCAGGAGAAGTTCTTGGCTGATTTGGGCATTTTCAGCAATGCAGCTAAGTGTGAATGGATAGGAGCAAGCATTTCAGCAAGTTTAGGTATAAATCGGTGATAGTAGTTTACCATGCCGATAAATTGCTGGATGCGTTTAATCGAAGTAGGACATGGGAATTCTGCGATGGCACGTATTCTTTCCTGTGAAGGATATATGCCATTTGCAGAGATGTTGTGACTGAGGAAATCAAGGGTTTGAGCACCAAAAATACATTTTGAGCTCTTGATGTTGACACCAAACTCAGATAATCGTTGGAACAGTTGTTCCAAATGAAGTCGGTGTTGTTCCTCGGTGTGCGAAGCCACAAGAATATCGTCTATATAAGCGAAAACGAAATCTAAGTCTCTGACAATTGAATTAATGAATCTCTGGAATGTTTGAGCGGCGTTGCGTAGGCCAAAAGGCATTCGAGTAAATTCGAATAGGCCAAATGGTGTTGTTATAGCCGTTTTAAAAACATCATCAGGAGCGACAGGTATGAGATGATAGGCTCGGACCAAATCTATTTTCGAGAATATTTTGCAACCATTTAGATTCATGGAGAAATTATGGATGTGGGGTATCGGGTAACGGTCAGGAACTGTTACAGCGTTTAATCTGCGATAGTCCCCACAAGGTCTCCAGTCTTCGTCTTTCTTACGTACCATGTGCAATGGGCATGATACCGGGGAAGATGATGGTTGACAAATCCCTAATTCTACCATATGCTGAAATTCGGTGAATGCTGCTTTGTGGCGTATTGGGTCTAAGCGGCGCGGTCGGGAAACCGGTAGTTGGCCTTGCGTGACAATATGATGCAAGATGCAATGCTTGACGGGTAAATTGTAGTTAGGTGGCTCTGTAAGTGAAGGAAATTGTTTCAAGAGATCACCGTACCCGTTGTCGATTGGAAAATGAATCGGCGTAGGTGTATTAACCTGTGCCGTTATGGCGTTTATTGTCAGTTGCGTTGCTGAATCAATAAGCCTTCGGTTTCTTAAATCGACTAGTAACCCAAATTTTCTTAAAAAGTCGGCACCGATTATTGGACGGTTCACTTCTGCTATAATAAAAGCATGCGTGAATGTACGACGAAGTCCAATGTTCACCTTTAGGAGTTTTGTTCCATAGGTTTGAATGAAGGTGCCATTAGCTGCCGCGAGTGTTAGACCTGAATTTTTGCTAATGCCTTTGTGTTCTCTTGAAAAAGGAATCACTGATAGATCTGCACCAGTATCAACTAAGAATGTCGTTCGATTGTTGGAGTCGAAAACAAATAGGCGGCTGTTTTGAAACTGGTATTTGCTATCTGCCGCTTGAACAGCAAGATCTACAGTAGGTTTTTTGAATTATTGGTGGTGGATGGCGATGTGTCCATCTTTTCTGTCGAATTCGAGTAGATTTTGAAATCACACGGTTTGATGCAATTATTCGCATTTTGGCGAAACGAGCGATGGTACCAACAAATACTTTTTCTAGTGCTTGAATTATTACGAGATCCGCTACGGTTGCGGTTGTAGTATCTTGAGCTAGAATTGGACGAACTTCGAGCATTCGGAGTTCTGTTCTGATCGTTGGTAAGTCGTGTGATCATAGTCTCGAGTCTTGCAACGCGTTGTTCAAGTGTATTTGGTTTATTGGTGGGCTGATGTTGTAGCCTATCTTGAACCGTTCTTGGTCTCGACTCGTGTGTAACTGCGCTAATACTATGCCGGTTTGTCGCTTCGTAAATTGTATCGGCTAGATTGATTAGAGCCTCTGTAGGACCGGTTTTGAATGGTAATACTGCGACGTGCACTTGTTGTGGCAGTCTTCTTAGCCAAAGAGTAAGGACTAACTCGTCGTCAAATTTGGTACCCGCTAATTGTTTGAGATGTCTAAAGTCCTGCGACGGTTTTCGGTCGCCTACGTCGGTTTGATCTATCAATTTTTCGAAACGAGTGATTTCCGACAGTGAGTGACGTTCAATTAAGGTTTTTTTAATATTTTCGTATTTCTTCTCCGAAGGAGGATTCGACAATAGATCCGCGACCACGTCACATGCCTCTGGAGTAAGAGCAGCGATTGTATGCGCATATTTTATGTGGTCTGCTTTAACATTATTTAGGGCAAATTGTGCCTCGATTTGTAAGAACCACGTTGAGGGGTGTTTGGGCCAGAATAAAGGTAATTTGACGTGTTGCAATGCACCAATTGAGTGGGCATGTTCTGCCTGTAATGGAATATTCTGTTGGGATATACTTGGCTGAATATTATTTTCAGTTTCCATTTCATGGTGAGTCCCGCCTGTCTCCTGTAGAGGGTCGACAGTTGGGTCAGTCTTTGGTGGCATGTTTGTTTCTCTGCTATATTACCAATGAATTATATAGGTATAAATTTAGTTCTAGAGAATTATCTAGGAACGTTTCAACTCACAGGAAAACGAAAAAAAGCAAACAAATAAAAACCAAAAACTAAAATCACGGCACACTATGACAATGTGAGAAAGAATGCTTACCCCAAATAAATATAAATACGAAAATTTTGTGGTGAAAATTTACAAAAAAAAAATTATACCTAAGTGAATTGAAAATATTTTAGAGAAAATTGAAAATTCAAATATTCATCAATAAGATTAATAATTTCAAATAGAAATTTAGAGCAAAATATATTAAATTATAAAAATTTATAAAAAAATTTAGAGAAAAAAAAAAATAATTTAAAATTGAAAATTTAATAACAAAACAGAAAATGTTGTTGTCAGTAAAGCAAAAAAAAAAATATATATAAAAAAAAACTTCTCTGAAATACTGCTGCTGCTGCCAATTGTATTCCTGGTCGTTGTTTTTGTTGCCCAATGATACATTCAGTAGTAAACTGTAGAATATACTGTACCGATTTTATGGTACATCCGCACGACAATCTGTGATACATTCGTATCCTGAATTATTGTTTATATTATTTTACTTAAATAATCCGAAGAGTTTTAAAATATCTCGATGTAGAATTTATAATATGTAGATAAATATATACCATATGTAACCTTTAGGTATATTATGTGCGATGAGAATTATCGGATGACATTTAATTTGTTCCGTTTTTGTTGATTCGAAATTTGTTGTTTACACATGAATCAAACTGTTGATTTTGAATTGTGCGGTTACTTCAAAATAGCGGCTGCGAATATCTTTGATGTTCCGCTTATCAGCCTTTGCGTTTGATGATTCGTTTACGAAATTCAATCAAACGGTTTTTGTGTTGCGTCCGGTTTAATCGCTGTTGATCTTTTTAATTCTAGTGGCGATGTTGTCGTACCGGAATATAACTGCACTGGATCGATCTAAATAAAATTATGCGAAGTAATTTTCTTTTTTTTTTGTAAATTAATTTTATTTGATTAGAACTATGAACGTACCATATACCTAGCACGGTATACCGTACTAGGTTTCCAGTTTGATACACACGCACAAAAGTATATATGTTGCTTCCGCTTATTCCGCGCGGTACGCGTTCACGGGGTCACCACTTATCGAGTATGGTGCGTAATGTTTAGCACTTAATTATAATACACGATATTATTTTATTTATAAATTATAATAATTATTATTTATTATGATTTTGTTTTACAATAGTATGTTATCTTTTACAAATTAAATTTTATTAACTTATTTATTTTGACCACAAAATTTTCTATACACCGAGATGCTTTCTTTAAAGTCACAATATCGAATGATTTTTATAATCCCGTTTTTCAATATTTTTTTTTATCAAAATCACGAATAGGAAAACGATAATCTATTTGTATTTATGTATTTGTTCCATTTATTTATTTTGTTTTTTTTTATTTACTTCGTTCTCGATGGCTGTTGCATCGAAGTTGAATTGCTGGTGCGAGCAACGTCCGCTACAAGTATACTATGAGACCGATATTTAGTGCAAACAAATTTTTTGTTAAAATATTATTATTTTATTGGCTTAATCGATGCTCTAGATTATCAGAATTATGATAAAAATAATTTTAATATAAATTTATATAAACACATTTAATAAATGCGTACTCTTTCAGAGGCGTACTGTACTACGTAGTATAATTTAGTGCAAACAATTTTTTTGTTAAAATATTATTATTTTATTGGCTTAATCGATGCTCTAGATTATCAGAATTATGATAAAAATAATTTTAATATAAATTTATATAAACACATTTAATAAATGCGTACTCTTTCAGAGGCGTACTGTACTACGTAGTATACTATGAGACCGTAATTTAGTGCAAACAATTTTTTTGTTAAAATATTATTATTTTATTGGCTTAATCGATGCTCTAGATTATCAGAATTATGATAAAAATAATTTTAATATAAATTTATATAAACACATTTAATAAATGCGTACTCTTTCAGAGGCGTACTGTACTACGTAGTATACTATGAGACCGTAATTTAGTGCAAACAAATTTTTTGTTAAAATATTATTATTTTATTGGCTTAATCGATGCTCTAGATTATCAGAATTATGATACAAATAATTTTAATATAAATTTATATAAACACATTTAATAAATGCGTACTCTTTCAGAGGCGTACTGTACTACGTAGTATACTATGAGACCGTAATTTAGTGCAAACAAATTTTTTGTTAAAATATTATTATTTTATTGGCTTAATCGATGCTCTAGGTTATCAGAATTACGATAAAAATAATTTTAATATAAATTTATATAAACACATTTAATAAATGCGTACTCTTTCAGAGGCGTACTGTACTACGTAGTATACTATGAGACCGTAATTTAGTGCAAACAAATTTTTTGTTAAAATATTATTATTTTATTGGCTTAATCGATGCTCTAGATTATCAGAATTATGATAAAAATAATTTTAATATAAATTTATATAAACACATTTAATAAATGCGTACTCTTTCAGAGGCGTACTGTACTACGTAGTATACTATGAGACCGATATTTAGTGCAAACAAATTTTTTGTTAAAATATTATTATTTTATTGGCTTAATCGATGCTCTAGATTATCAGAATTATGATAAAAATAATTTTAATATAAATTTATATAAACACATTTAATAAATGCGTACTCTTTCAGAGGCGTACTGTACTACGTAGTATACTATGAGACCGTAATTTAGTGCAAACAAATTTTTTGTTAAAATATTATTATTTTATTGGCTTAATCGATGCTCTAGGTTATCAGAATTATGATAAAATAATTTTAATATAAATTTATATAAACACATTTAATAAATGCGTACTCTTTCAGAGGCGTACTGTACTACGTAGTATAATATGAGACCGTAATTTAGTGCAAACAAATTTTTTGTTAAAATATTATTATTTTATTGGCTTAATCGATGCTCTAGATTATCAGAATTATGATAAAAATAATTTTAATATAAATTTATATAAACACATTTAATAAATGCGTACTCTTTCAGAGGCGTACTGTACTACGTAGTATACTATGAGACCGTAATTTAGTGCAAACAATTTTTTTGTTAAAATATTATTATTTTATTGGCTTAATCGATGCTCTAGATTATCAGAATTATGATGCAAATAATTTTAATATAAATTTATATAAACACATTTAATAAATGCGTACTCTTTCAGAGGCGTACTGTACTACGTAGTATACTATGAGACCGTAATTTAGTGCAAACAAATTTTTTGTTAAAATATTATTATTTTATTGGCTTAATCGATGCTCTAGATTATCAGAATTATGATAAAAATAATTTTAATATAAATTTATATAAACACATTTAATAAATGCGTACTCTTTCAGAGGCGTACTGTACTACGTAGTATACTATGAGACCGATATTTAGTGCAAACAAATTTTTTGTTAAAATATTATTATTTTATTGGCTTAATCGATGCTCTAGGTTATCAGAATTACGATAAAAATAATTTTAATATCAATGTATATAACCACATTTAATAAATGCGTACTCTTTCAGAGGCGTACTGTACTACGTAGTATACTATGAGACCGTAATTTAGTGCAAACAATTTTTTTGTTAAAATATTATTATTTTATTGGCTTAATCGATGCTCTAGATTATCAGAATTATGATAAAAATAATTTTAATATAAATTTATATAAACACATTTAATAAATGCGTACTCTTTCAGAGGCGTACTGTACTACGTAGTATACTATGAGACCGATATTTAGTGCAAACAAATTTTTTGTTAAAATATTATTATTTTATTGGCTTAATCGATGCTCTAGATTATCAGAATTATGATAAAAATAATTTTAATATAAATTTATATAAACACATTTAATAAATGCGTACTCTTTCAGAGGCGTACTGTACTACGTAGTATACTATGAGACCGTAATTTAGTGCAAACAAATTTTTTGTTAAAATATTATTATTTTATTGGCTTAATCGATGCTCTAGATTATCAGAATTATGATAAAAATAATTTTAATATAAATTTATATAAACACATTTAATAAATGCGTACTCTTTCAGAGGCGTACTGTACTACGTAGTATACTATGAGACCGTAATTTAGTGCAAACAAATTTTTTGTTAAAATATTATTATTTTATTGGCTTAATCGATGCTCTAGATTATCAGAATTATGATAAAAATAATTTTAATATAAATTTATATAAACACATTTAATAAATGCGTACTCTTTCAGAGGCGTACTGTACTACGTAGTATACTATGAGACCGTAATTTAGTGCAAACAAATTTTTTGTTAAAATATTATTATTTTATTAGCTTAATCGATGCTCTAGGTTTTTAGAATTATGATAAAAATATTTTAATATAAATTTATATAAACACATTTAATAAATACGTACTCTTTCAGAGGCGTACTGTACTACGTAGTATACTATGAGACCGTAATTTAGTGCAAACAAATTTTTTGTTAAAATATTATTATTTTATTGGCTTAATCGATGCTCTAGATTATCAGAATTATGATAAAAATAATTTTAATATAAATTTATATAAACACATTTAATAAATGCGTACTCTTTCAGAGGCGTACTGTACTACGTAGTATACTATGAGACCGTAATTTAGTGCAAACAAATTTTTTGTTAAAATATTATTATTTTATTGGCTTAATCGATGCTCTAGATTATCAAAATTATGATAAAAATAATTTTAATATAAATTTATATAAACCCATTTAATAAATGCGTACTCTTTCAGAGGCGTACTGTACTACGTAGTATACTATGAGACCGTAATTTAGTGCAAACAAATTTTTTGTTAAAATATTATTATTTTATTGGCTTAATCGATGCTCTAGGTTATCAGAATTATGATAAAAATAATTTTAATATAAATTTATATAAACACATTTAATAAATACGTACTCTTTCAGAGGCGTACTGTACTACGTAGTATACTATGAGACCGTAATTTAGTGCAAACAATTTTTTTGTTAAAATATTATTATTTTATTGGCTTAATCGATGCTCTAGATTATCAGAATTATGATAAAAATAATTTTAATATAAATTTATATAAACACATTTAATAAATGCGTACTCTTTCAGAGGCGTACTGTACTACGTAGTATACTATGAGACCGTAATTTAGTGCAAACAAATTTTTTGTTAAAATATTATTATTTTATTGGCTTAATCGATGCTCTAGGTTATCAGAATTATGATAAAAATAATTTTAATATAAATTTATATAAACACATTTAATAAATGCGTACTCTTTCAGAGGCGTACTGTACTACGTAGTATACTATGAGACCGATATTTAGTGCAAACAAATTTTTTGTTAAAATATTATTATTTTATTGGCTTAATCGATGCTCTAGGTTATCAGAATTACTAACAACAATTTTTTTGTTAAAATATTATTATTTTATTGGCTTAATCGATGCTCTAGATTATCAGAATTATGATAAAAATAATTTTAATATAAATTTATATAAACACATTTAATAAATGCGTACTCTTTCAGAGGCGTACTGTACTACGTAGTATACTATGAGACCGTAATTTAGTGCAAACAAATTTTTTGTTAAAATATTATTATTTTATTGGCTTAATCGATGCTCTAGATTATCAGAATTATGATAAAAATAATTTTAATATAAATTTATATAAACACATTTAATAAATGCGTACTCTTTCAGAGGCGTACTGTACTACGTAGTATACTATGAGACCGTAATTTAGTGAAAACAAATTTTTTGTTAAAATATTATTATTTTATTGGCTTAATCGATGCTCTAGATTATCAGAATTATGATACAAATAATTTTAATATAAATTTATATAAACACATTTAATAAATGCGTACTCTTTCAGAGGCGTACTGTACTACGTAGTATACTATGAGACCGTAATTTAGTGCAAACAAATTTTTTGTTAAAATATTATTATTTTATTGGCTTAATCGATGCTCTAGGTTATCAGAATTACGATAAAAATAATTTTAATATCAATGTATATAACCACATTTAATAAATGCGTACTCTTTCAGAGGCGTACTGTACTACGTAGTATACTATGAGACCGTAATTTAGTGCAAACAAATTTTTTGTTAAAATATTATTATTTTATTGGCTTAATCGATGCTCTAGATTATCAGAATTATGATAAAAATAATTTTAATATAAATTTATATAAACACATTTAATAAATGCGTACTCTTTCAGAGGCGTACTGTACTACGTAGTATACTATGAGACCGATATTTAGTGCAAACAAATTTTTTGTTAAAATATTATTATTTTATTGGCTTAATCGATGCTCTAGATTATCAGAATTATGATAAAAATAATTTTAATATAAATTTATATAAACACATTTAATAAATGCGTACTCTTTCAGAGGCGTACTGTACTACGTAGTATACTATGAGACCGTAATTTAGTGCAAACAAATTTTTTGTTAAAATATTATTATTTTATTGGCTTAATCGATGCTCTAGGTTATCAGAATTATGATAAAATAATTTTAATATAAATTTATATAAACACATTTAATAAATGCGTACTCTTTCAGAGGCGTACTGTACTACGTAGTATAATATGAGACCGTAATTTAGTGCAAACAAATTTTTTGTTAAAATATTATTATTTTATTGGCTTAATCGATGCTCTAGATTATCAGAATTATGATAAAAATAATTTTAATATAAATTTATATAAACACATTTAATAAATGCGTACTCTTTCAGAGGCGTACTGTACTACGTAGTATACTATGAGACCGTAATTTAGTGCAAACAATTTTTTTGTTAAAATATTATTATTTTATTGGCTTAATCGATGCTCTAGATTATCAGAATTATGATGCAAATAATTTTAATATAAATTTATATAAACACATTTAATAAATGCGTACTCTTTCAGAGGCGTACTGTACTACGTAGTATACTATGAGACCGTAATTTAGTGCAAACAAATTTTTTGTTAAAATATTATTATTTTATTGGCTTAATCGATGCTCTAGATTATCAGAATTATGATAAAAATAATTTTAATATAAATTTATATAAACACATTTAATAAATGCGTACTCTTTCAGAGGCGTACTGTACTACGTAGTATACTATGAGACCGATATTTAGTGCAAACAAATTTTTTGTTAAAATATTATTATTTTATTGGCTTAATCGATGCTCTAGGTTATCAGAATTACGATAAAAATAATTTTAATATCAATGTATATAACCACATTTAATAAATGCGTACTCTTTCAGAGGCGTACTGTACTACGTAGTATACTATGAGACCGTAATTTAGTGCAAACAATTTTTTTGTTAAAATATTATTATTTTATTGGCTTAATCGATGCTCTAGATTATCAGAATTATGATAAAAATAATTTTAATATAAATTTATATAAACACATTTAATAAATGCGTACTCTTTCAGAGGCGTACTGTACTACGTAGTATACTATGAGACCGATATTTAGTGCAAACAAATTTTTTGTTAAAATATTATTATTTTATTGGCTTAATCGATGCTCTAGATTATCAGAATTATGATAAAAATAATTTTAATATAAATTTATATAAACACATTTAATAAATGCGTACTCTTTCAGAGGCGTACTGTACTACGTAGTATACTATGAGACCGTAATTTAGTGCAAACAAATTTTTTGTTAAAATATTATTATTTTATTGGCTTAATCGATGCTCTAGATTATCAGAATTATGATAAAAATAATTTTAATATAAATTTATATAAACACATTTAATAAATGCGTACTCTTTCAGAGGCGTACTGTACTACGTAGTATACTATGAGACCGTAATTTAGTGCAAACAAATTTTTTGTTAAAATATTATTATTTTATTGGCTTAATCGATGCTCTAGATTATCAGAATTATGATAAAAATAATTTTAATATAAATTTATATAAACACATTTAATAAATGCGTACTCTTTCAGAGGCGTACTGTACTACGTAGTATACTATGAGACCGTAATTTAGTGCAAACAAATTTTTTGTTAAAATATTATTATTTTATTAGCTTAATCGATGCTCTAGGTTATCAGAATTATGATAAAAATATTTTAATATAAATTTATATAAACACATTTAATAAATACGTACTCTTTCAGAGGCGTACTGTACTACGTAGTATACTATGAGACCGTAATTTAGTGCAAACAAATTTTTTGTTAAAATATTATTATTTTATTGGCTTAATCGATGCTCTAGATTATCAGAATTATGATAAAAATAATTTTAATATAAATTTATATAAACACATTTAATAAATGCGTACTCTTTCAGAGGCGTACTGTACTACGTAGTATACTATGAGACCGTAATTTAGTGCAAACAAATTTTTTGTTAAAATATTATTATTTTATTGGCTTAATCGATGCTCTAGATTATCAGAATTATGATAAAAATAATTTTAATATAAATTTATATAAACACATTTAATAAATGCGTACTCTTTCAGAGGCGTACTGTACTACGTAGTATACTATGAGACCGTAATTTAGTGCAAACAAATTTTTTGTTAAAATATTATTATTTTATTGGCTTAATCGATGCTCTAGGTTATCAGAATTATGATAAAAATAATTTTAATATAAATTTATATAAACACATTTAATAAATACGTACTCTTTCAGAGGCGTACTGTACTACGTAGTATACTATGAGACCGTAATTTAGTGCAAACAAATTTTTTGTTAAAATATTATTATTTTATTGGCTTAATCGATGCTCTAGATTATCAGAATTATGATAAAAATAATTTTAATATAAATTTATATAAACACATTTAATAAATGCGTACTCTTTCAGAGGCGTACTGTACTACGTAGTATACTATGAGACCGAAATTTAGTGCAAACAAATTTTTTGTTAAAATATTATTATTTTATTGGCTTAATCGATGCTCTAGATTATCAGAATTATGATAAAAATAATTTTAATATAAATTTATATAAACACATTTAATAAATACGTACTCTTTCAGAGGCGTACTGTACTACGTAGTATACTATGAGACCGTAATTTAGTGCAAACAATTTTTTTGTTAAAATATTATTATTTTATTGGCTTAATCGATGCTCTAGATTATCAGAATTATGATAAAAATAATTTTAATATAAATTTATATAAACACATTTAATAAATACGTACTCTTTCAGAGGCGTACTGTACTACGTAGTATACTATGAGACCGTAATTTAGTGCAAACAATTTTTTTGTTAAAATATTATTATTTTATTGGCTTAATCGATGCTCTAGATTATCAGAATTATGATAAAAATAATTTTAATATAAATTTATATAAACACATTTAATAAATGCGTACTCTTTCAGAGGCGTACTGTACTACGTAGTATACTATGAGACCGTAATTTAGTGCAAACAAATTTTTTGTTAAAATATTATTATTTTATTGGCTTAATCGATGCTCTAGGTTATCAGAATTATGATAAAAATAATTTTAATATAAATTTATATAAACACATTTAATAAATGCGTACTCTTTCAGAGGCGTACTGTACTACGTAGTATACTATGAGACCGATATTTAGTGCAAACAAATTTTTTGTTAAAATATTATTATTTTATTGGCTTAATCGATGCTCTAGGTTATCAGAATTACGATAAAAATAATTTTAATATCAATGTATATAACCACATTTAATAAATGCGTACTCTTTCAGAGGCGTACTGTACTACGTAGTATACTATGAGACCGTAATTTAGTGCAAACAAATTTTTTGTTAAAATATTATTATTTTATTGGCTTAATCGATGCTCTAGATTATCAGAATTATGATAAAAATAATTTTAATATAAATTTATATAAACACATTTAATAAATGCGTACTCTTTCAGAGGCGTACTGTACTACGTAGTATACTATGAGACCGTAATTTAGTGCAAACAAATTTTTTGTTAAAATATTATTATTTTATTGGCTTAATCGATGCTCTAGGTTATCAGAATTACGATAAAATTAATTTTAATATCAATGTATATACCACATTTAATAAATGCGTACTCTTTCAGAGGCGTACTGTACTACGTAGTATACTATGAGACCGTAATTTAGTGCAAACAATTTTTTTGTTAAAATATTATTATTTTATTGGCTTAATCGATGCTCTAGATTATCAGAATTATGATAAAAATAATTTTAATATAAATTTATATAAACACATTTAATAAATGCGTACTCTTTCAGAGGTGTACTGTACTACGTAGTATACTATGAGACCGTAATTTAGTGCAAACAAATTTTTTGTTAAAATATTATTATTTTATTGGCTTAATCGATGCTCTAGGTTATCAGAATTATGATAAAAATAATTTTAATATAAATTTATATAAACACATTTAATAAATGCGTACTCTTTCAGAGGCGTACTGTACTACGTAGTATACTATGAGACCGATATTTAGTGCAAACAAATTTTTTGTTAAAATATTATTATTTTATTGGCTTAATCGATGCTCTAGTTATCAGAATTACGATAAAAATAATTTTAATATCAATGTATATAACCACATTTAATAAATGCGTACTCTTTCAGAGGCGTACTGTACTACGTAGTATACTATGAGACCGTAATTTAGTGCAAACAAATTTTTTGTTAAAATATTATTATTTTATTGGCTTAATCGATGCTCTAGATTATCAGAATTATGATAAAAAATAATTTTAATATAAATTTATATAAACACATTTAATAAATGCGTACTCTTTCAGAGGCGTACTGTACTACGTAGTATACTATGAGACCGTAATTTAGTGCAAACAAATTTTTTGTTTAAAATATTATTATTTTATTGGCTTAATCGATGCTCTAGGTTATCAGAATTACGATAAAAATAATTTTAATATCAATGTATATAACCACATTTAATAAATGCGTACTCTTTCAGAGGCGTACTGTACTACGTAGTATACTATGAGACGTAATTTAGTGCAAACAATTTTTTTGTTAAAATATTATTATTTTATTGGCTTAATCGATGCTCTAGATTATCAGAATTATGATAAAATAATTTTAATATAAATTTATATAAACACATTTAATAAATGCGTACTCTTTCAGAGGCGTACTGTACTACGTAGTATACTATGAGACCGTAATTTAGTGCAAACAAATTTTTTGTTAAAATATTATTATTTTATTGGCTTAATCGATGCTCTAGGTTATCAGAATTATGATAAAAATAATTTAATATAAATTTATCTAAACACATTAATAAATACGTACTCTTTCAGAGGCGTACTGTACTACGTAGTATACTATGAGACCGTAATTTAGTGCAAACAATTTTTTTTGTTAAAATATTATTATTTATTGCTTAATCGATGCTCTAGATTATCAGAATTATGATAAAAATAATTTTAATATAAATTTATATAAACACATTTAATAAATGCGTACTCTTTCAGAGGCGTACTGTACTACGTAGTATACTATGAGACCGAAATTTAGTGCAAACAAATTTTTTGTTAAAATATTATTATTTTATTGGCTTAATCGATGCTCTAGATTATCAGAATTATGATAAAAATAATTTTAATATCAATGTATATAACCACATTTAATAAATGCGTACTCTTTCAGAGGCGTACTGTACTACGTAGTATACTATGAGACCGTAATTTAGTGCAAACAAATTTTTTGTTAAAATATTATTATTTTATTGGCTTAATCGATGCTCTAGGTTATCAGAATTACGATAAAAATAATTTTAATATCAATGTATATAACCACATTTAATAAATGCGTACTCTTTCAGAGGCGTACTGTACTACGTAGTATACTATGAGGCCGTAATTTAGTGCAAACAATTTTTTTGTTAAAATATTATTATTTTATTGGCTTAATCGATGCTCTAGATTATCAGAATTATGATAAAAATAATTTTAATATAAATTTATATAAACACATTTAATAAATGCGTACTCTTTCAGAGGCGTACTGTACTACGTAGTATACTATGAGACCGAAATTTAGTGCAAACAAATTTTTTGTTAAAATATTATTATTTTATTGGCTTAATCGATGCTCTAGATTATCAGAATTATGATAAAAATAATTTTAATATCAATGTAATGTATATAACCACATTTAATAAATGCGTACTCTTTCAGAGGCGTACTGTACTACGTAGTATACTATGAGACCGTAATTTAGTGCAAACAAATTTTTTGTTAAAATATTATTATTTTATTGGCTTAATCGATGCTCTAGGTTATCAGAATTACGATAAAAATAATTTTAATATCAATGTATATAACCACATTTAATAAATGCGTACTCTTTCAGAGGCGTACTGTACTACGTAGTATACTATGAGACCGTAATTTAGTGCAAACAAATTTTTGTTAAAATATTATTATTTTATTGGCTTAATCGATGCTCTAGATTATCAGAATTATGATAAAAATAATTTTAATATCAATGTATATAACCACATTTAATAAATGCGTACTCTTTCAGAGGCGTACTGTACTACGTAGTATACTATGAGACCGTAATTTAGTGCAAACAAATTTTTTGTTAAAATATTATTATTTTATTGGCTTAATCGATGCTCTAGGTTATCAGAATTACGATAAAAATAATTTTAATATCAATGTATATAACCACATTTAATAAATGCGTACTCTTTCAGAGGCGTACTGTACTACGTAGTATACTATGAGGCCGTAATTTAGTGCAAACAAATTTTTTGTTAAAATATTATTATTTTATTGGCTTAATCGATGCTCTAGATTATCAGAATTATGATAAAAATAATTTTAATATAAATTTATATAAACACATTTAATAAATGCGTACTCTTTCAGAGG
>CAUVYM010000657.1:20000-22500 GCA_963556165.1 Tipula helvola
TAAAAAATTTCTTGCTAGTTTCTTGCGAACCACGTTGCAAGTACGAACCACGTTGTAAGTACGAACCACGTTGCACGTACGAACCACATTGCAAGTACGAACCACGTTGCAAGTACGAACCACGTTGCAAGTACGAACCACGTTGCAAGTACGAACCACGTTGCAAGTACTAACCCAGTTGCAAGTACTAACCCAATTGCAAGTACTGCATACATTGTTTTATTTTATTTTATTGTAAATTTTATACTTATAAAAATATTTAAATGAAAAAAAAAAAAAATTTTATTCTATTTAAAAAAAAAAAAAATTAAAAAAAAAAAAAAAAAAAAAAAAAAATTCCTATTCTATTTAAAAAAAAAAAAAAAAAAAAAAAAAAAATTCCTATTCTATTTAAAAAAAAAAAAAAAAAAAAAAAAAAAAAAAAATTCCAAGTTGCAAGTACGAACCACGTTGCAAGTACGAACCACGTTGCAAGTACGAACCACGTTGCAAGTACGAACCACGTTGTAAGTACGAACAAAAAAAAAAAAAAAAAAAAAAAAATTCATATTTTATTTAACAAAAAAAAAACAAAAAAAAAAAAAAAAAAAAATTTCCTATTCTATTTAAAAAAAAAAAAAAAAAATTAAAAAAAAAAAAAAAAAAATTTCCTATTTTCCAATTATAGTACGAACCACGTTGCAAGTACGAACCACGTTGCAAGTACGAACCACGTTGCAAGTACGAACCACGTTGTAAGTACGAACCACGTTGCAAGTACGAACCACGTTGCAAGTACGAACCACGTTGCAAGTACGAACCACGTTGCAAGTACGAACCACGTTGCAAGTACGAACCACGTTGCAAGTACGAACTCAGTTGCAAGTACTAACCCAGTTGCAAGTACTAACCCAATTGCATTTTTAAAAAAAAAAAAAAAATTAAAAAAAAAAAAAAAAATTTCCTATTCTATTTAAAAAAAAAAAAAAAAATTTCCTATTCTATTTAACAAAAAAAAAAAAAAAAAAAAAAAAAATTTCCTATTCTATTAAAAAAAAAAAAAAAAAAAAAAAAAAAAAAAAATTTCCTATTCTATTTAAAAAAAAAAAAAAAAAAAAAAAAAAGAAAATTTCCTATTCTATTTAAAAAAAAAAATTTCCTATTCTATTAAAAAATTTCTTGCTAGTTTCTTGCGAACCACGTTGCAAGTACGAACCACGTTGTAAGTACGAACCACGTTGCACGTACGAACCACATTGCAAGTACGAACCACGTTGCAAGTACGAACCACGTTGCAAGTACGAACCACGTTGCAAGTACGAACCACGTTGCAAGTACTAACCCAGTTGCAAGTACTAACCCAATTGCAAGTACTGCATACATTGTTTTATTTTATTTTATTGTAAATTTTATACTTATAAAAATATTTAAATGAAAAAAAAAAAAAATTTTATTCTATTTAAAAAAAAAAAAAATTAAAAAAAAAAAAAAAAAAAAAAAAAAATTCCTATTCTATTTAAAAAAAAAAAAAAAAAAAAAAAAAAAATTCCTATTCTATTTAAAAAAAAAAAAAAAAAAAAAAAAAAAAAAAAAAAAAAATTCCAAGTTGCAAGTACGAACCACGTTGCAAGTACGAACCACGTTGCAAGTACGAACCACGTTGTAAGTACGAACAAAAAAAAAAAAAAAAAAAAATCCTATTTTATTTAACAAAAAAAAAACAAAAAAAAAAAAAAAAAAAATTTCCTATTCTATTTAAAAAAAAAAAAAAAAAATTAAAAAAAAAAAAAAAAAAATTTCCTATTTTCCTATTATATTTAAAAAAAAAAAAAAAAAAAAATTTCCTATTCTATTTAAAAAAAAAAAAAAAAAATTAAAAAAAAAAAAAAAAAAAAAAATTTCCTATTCTAATTAACAAAAAAAAAAAAAAAAAAAAAAAAAAAAAAAAAAAAAAAGAAAATTTCCTATTCTATTTAAAAAAAAAAAAAATCCATTAAAAAAAAAAAAAATTAAAAAAAAAAAAAAAAAAAAAAAATTTCCTCTTTTATTTAAAAAAATTCTTCTTCTATTTAAAAAAAAAAAACAAATTAAAAAAAAAAAAAAAAAAAAAAAAAAAATTTCCTATTCTAATTAAAAAAAAAAAAAAAAATTAAAAAAAAAAAAAAAAAAAAAAAAAATTTCCTATTCTATTAAAAAAAAAAAAAAAGTACGAAAAAAAAAAAAAAAAAAAAATTTCCTCTTCTATTTAAAAAAAAAAAAAAAAAAAAAAAAAAAAAAATTCCTATTCTATTTAAAAAAAAAAATTTCCTCTTCTATTTAAAAAAAAAAAAAAAAAAAAAAAAAAAAAATTTCTTGCTAGTTTCTTGCGAACCACGTTGCAAGTACGAACTCAGTTGCAAGTACTAACCCAGTTGCAAGTACTAACCCAATTGCATTTTTAAAAAAAAAAAAAAAATTAAAAAAAAAAAAAAAATTTCCTATTCTATTTAAAAAAAAAAAAAAAAAAAAATTTCCTATTCTA
>CAUVYM010000657.1:30000-32500 GCA_963556165.1 Tipula helvola
TTTACTATTCTATTAAAAAAAAAAAAAAATTAAAAAAAAAAAAAAAAAAAAAAAATTTCCTCTTTTATTTAAAAAAATTCTTCTTCTATTTAAAAAAAAAAAACAAATTAAAAAAAAAAAAAAAAAAAAAAAAAAAATTTCCTATTCTAATTAAAAAAAAAAAAAAAAAATAAATTAAAAAAAAAAAAAAAAAAAAAAAAAATTCCTATTCTATTAAAAAAAAAAAAAAATTAAAAAAAAAAAAAAAAAAAAAAAATTTCCTCTTCTATTTAAAAAAAAAAAAAAATTAAAAAAAAAAAAAAAAAAAAAAAAAAAATTTTCCTATTCTATTTAAAAAAAAATAAAAAAAAAAAAATTAAAAAAAAAAAAAAAAAAAATTTCCTATTCTAATTAAAAAAAAAAAAAAAAAATTAAAAAAAAAAAAAAAAAAAAAAAAATTTCCTATTCTATTTAAAAAAAAAAAAAAAATTTCTTATTCCATTAAAAAAAAAAAAAAAAAAAAATTCTTGCTAGTTTCTTGCGAACCACGTTGTAAGTACGAACCACGTTGCAAGTACGAACCACGTTGCAAGTACGAACCACGTTGTAAGTACGAACCACGTTGCAAGTACGAACCACGTTGCAAGTACGAACCACGTTGCAAGTACGAACCACGTTGCAAGTACGAACCACGTTGCAAGTACGAACCACGTTGTAAGTACGAACCACGTTGTAAGTACGAACCACGTTGCAAGTACGAACCACATTGCAAGTACGAACCACGTTGCAAGTACGAACCACGTTGAAAGTACGAACTCAGTTGCAAGTACGAACCACGTTGCAAGTACGAACCACGTTGCAAGTACGAACCACGTTGCAAGTACGAACCACGTTGCAAGTATGAACCACGTTGCAAGTACGAACCACGTTGTAAGTACGAACCACGTTGCAAGTACGAACCACGTTGTAAGTACGAACCCAGTTGCAAGTACGAACCACGTTGCAAGTACGAACCACGTTGCAAGTACGAACCACGTTGCAAGTACGAACCACGTTGCAAGTACGAACCACGTTGTAAGTACGAACCACGTTGTAAGTACGAACCACGTTGCAAGTACGAACCACATTGCAAGTACGAACCTCGTTGCAAGTACGAACCACGTTGCAAGTACGAACCACGTTGCAAGTACGAACCACGTTGCAAGTACGAACCACGTTGTAAGTACGAACCACGTTGCAAGTACGAACCACGTTGCAAGTACGAACCACGTTGCAAGTACGAACCACGTTGCAAGTACGAACCACGTTGCAAGTACGAACTCAGTTGCAAGTACGAACCACGTTGCAAGTACGAACCACGTTGCAAGTACGAACCACGTTGCAAGTACGAACCACGTTGCAAGTACGAACCACGTTGTAAGTACGAACCACGTTGCAAGTACGAACCACGTTGCAAGTACGAACCACGTTGCAAGTACGAACCACGTTGCAAGTACGAACCACGTTGCAAGTACGAACCACGTTGCAAGTACGAACTCAGTTGCAAGTACTAACCCAGTTGCAAGTACTAACCCAATTGCATTTTTAAAAAAAAAAAAAAAATTAAAAAAAAAAAAAAAATTTCCTATTCTATTTAAAAAAAAAAAAAAAAAAAAATTTCCTATTCTATTTAACAAAAAAAAAAAAAAACGTTGCAAGTACGAACCACGTTGCAAGTACGAACCACGTTGCAAGTACGAACCACGTTGTAAGTACGAACCACGTTGTAAGTACGAACCACGTTGCAAGTACGAACCACATTGCAAGTACGAACCACGTTGCAAGTACGAACGACGTTGCAAGTACGAACCACGTTGCAAGTACGAACCACGTTGCAAGTACGAACCACGTTGCAAGTACGAACCACGTTGCAAGTACGAACCACGTTGCAAGTACGAACCACGTTGTAAGTACGAACCACGTTGCAAGTACGAACCACGTTGCAAGTACGAACCACGTTGCAAGTACGAACCATGTTGTAAGTACGAAACCAGTTGCAAGTACGGACCACGTTGCAAGTACGAACCACGTTGCAAGTACGAACCACGTTGCAAGTACGAACCACGTTGCAAGTACGAACCACGTGCAAGTACGAACCACGTTGCAAGTACGAACACGTGGTTCGTGGCAAGTACGAACCACGTTGCAAGTACGAACCACGTTGTAAGTACGAACCCAGTTGCAAGTACGAACCACGTTGTAAGTACGAACAAAAAAAAGAAAAAAAAAAAAAAAATTCCTATTCTATTTAACAAAAAAAAAACAAAAAATTAAAAAAAAAAAAAAAAAAATTTCCTATTATATTTAAAAAAAAAAAAAAAAAAAAAAAAAAAAAAAAAAAAAAAAAAAATTCCTATTCTATTTAACAAAAAAAAAAAAATAAAAATAAAAAAAAATAAAAAAAAATTTCCTATTCTATTTAAAAAAAAAGAAAAAATAAAAAAAAAAAAAAAAAAAAAAAAGAAAATTTCCTATTCTATTT
>CAUVYM010000657.1:40000-42500 GCA_963556165.1 Tipula helvola
AATTGACGAATGATAATCATTCAAAAGCGATTCTGTTGTCTGTAGCTACAGCTTGCTTGATTCTAGCAGCTTCAGAATCAGAAGATGAGGAGGAATCACCAATAAAACGAAAGTGCTGGATTAAAGAATATAGAAAATCGCGCAAACCGAGTGGCAATACTCAAAACCTCATGAAGGAGCTGAAGCCAAATTCCTTCGATTATAAAAACTTTTTACGGATGGATGAGGCCTGCTTTAATTTAATTTTGTCAAAAATCAGACCAGATATTGAGAAAAAGGATACTAATATGAGGTCAGCTATAACTGCAGAGGAAAAACTTGCTGTTACTTTAAGGTATATAGCTACTGGCGAAAAATTAATAGAATTGGATTACAACTCCACGTTATCAAAATCTTTCCTGGCCAATGCGGTTATAGATGTATGTGCGGCCATATACACAAATTTAAAGGATGAATATTTGAAGGTAAATTAAACATATTAATACATTTTATTTATTTTTTATTCCCAGTATACAAATACATCATCATCGTCATCGCTTAAATTTTCTAGCGCCATCTGTAGAATATCTTGTGATGTTTGTTGTTTTTCCAGATTCGCCTCTTTAATCACCTTATTTTCCAATATTGTAATCTTTTTTTCATTTGCCAGATTTGATCCAAAACTTTTAAATGTAAATGAACCAGGCGGTTGAAACCTACTAGTTGTTGGTTGACAATAATTTTTTTGTTCATATATTTCATTGATCGGTGTATACGATGTTGTTTCTTGTGGGTGCTGATCCAATTCCTTATTAGGTGTGGAGGTTTTCAAAATAACTTCATCTTTATTTATTTCTAAGTCTATTCCAAGTTCTTCAGATGAAGATAGAAGCAGCGAACTAGACGAGGCGGTCGAACTAAATTGACGATTTCCATATTTTAATCGCTCGTCAAAAGTTTCGGTTCTTGAAATAGGCGCATACATAATTTGTTTGTCCTTTAGCAGCTGTTTTTCTTCAGTAATTGCTGCTGACACCAACGTCAGGATTTTCAATTTAAGTTCGTGGAATGTTTCGTCCAGTTTGATGGTTTTTAGTTCGTCACATAAATAGTTGCAAAACACTTCCTCCTTTGACATCGATAATGGCTTGTCTCTCTGTGGACCCTGTTCTAATAACTTTCTAACCACAGCAAGCGTTTCTACAGCCTCGCTTTGTAGCTCCGTCATTTTTTTCTTCTTCTGAAAATATAAATACATAATTAATTATTTATGTCATTAGAAATTTAATAAAAACTAATTTCATTTCAGTTTCCTACGACTGTGCAAGAATGGTCAAAAATAGCAGATGAATATAACTTGAAATGGCAATTTCCCAACTGTTTAGGTGCTCTTGATGGGAAGCACATAGCATTTAAACCATCAAAAAAAATTGCACCATTATATTATAATTATAAAGGTTTCCATAGCATTATACTACTTGGCCTCGCAGATGCTTATTCAAGATTTATTTTTATTGATGTTGGGTGCAATGGTAGGATTAGTGATGGCGGTGTTTTGCAACGCTCAGATTTGTTATATATAATTAATCAACCAGACAAATATTTGCCCCCGAAAAAAATAATAGGGAATTCAAGGTTATTGCCCCACGTTTTTATTGCTGATAATGCTTTTGCTGTATCGGAAAATATGATGACACCATATCCATTCACAACTACGGATGACAGTAAAAAAATATTTAATCGCCGTTTAAGCAGAGCTCGCCAGAATATCGAACGTGCTTTCGGAATATTAAGCAATAAATTCCAAATTCTGCAAACACCAATAAATTTAAATAAAGACAAAGTAATAAAAATTGTTCAGTGTTGTTGCGTACTGCACAATTTTTTAATAACAAAAGGTCGCTATGCTGAAGAACTTAATAATGAGTGTGAACAAAGCAGCACATTTCAACAGTGTGACAATGATTCAGCGAGTGTTAATCAAAAACCTACAACTACTGGCGAAGTTATAAGGAAACAATTTACAGAGTATTTCATCAACGAAGGTGCAATATTATAAACTATAAGAAGGATATGATATAAACATAGGTACTTTAATCATCAAAACGATACACACATTGGATAAATAAAGAATTTTTTGAAACTTACATTTGGTATTTTATTTTCCAATATAGAGGACCCACTGTTATCTAAGCCAATCTGAAATCAAAAATATTAAGCAATATTAAAATTATATTATATATGTACTAAAATTAAGTTGGCTTACGTGTTCCGGATTAATATTGGATGAGCTCTGCTCTGTATCGTTGCAATGTAATAAAAATTGCAGCTGGTTGTAGCACCACAATTTCGGTAAATAAACATCGTCAGTCCCGACCCCGCTTTTTTTTGAATTGGCCACTTTTGATTTTTCTCTTGACAACTGGCTTTGCAGCGTACGAATCTTAGTTCGTAAACAATTCATTGTTACGTTTTCTTTTGTTTTTATTAATTCTGTTAAAATTTCAGTCCATTTTTCACT
>CAUVYM010000657.1:55000-70000 GCA_963556165.1 Tipula helvola
ACGTTGCAAGTACGAACCACGTTGCAAGTACGAACCACGTTGCAAGTACGAACCACGTTGCAAGTACGAACCACGTTGTAAGTACGAACCACGTTGCAAGTACGAACCACGTTGCAAGTACGAACCACGTTGCAAGTACGAACCACGTTGCAAGTACGAACCACGATGCAAATACGAACCACGTTGCAAGTACGAACCACGTTGTAAGTATGAACCACGTTGCAAGTACGAACCACGTTGCAAGTACGAACCACGTTGCAAGTACGAACTACGTTGCAAGTACGAACCACGTTGTAAGTACGAACCACGTTGCAAGTACGAACCACGTTGTAAGTACGAACCACGTTGTAAGTACGAACCACGTTGCAAGTACGAACCACGTTGCAAGTACGAACCACGTTGCAAGTACGAACCACGTTGCAAGTACGAACCACGTTGCAAGTACGAACCACGTTGCAAGTACGAACCACGTTGTAAGTACGAACCACGTTGCAAGTACGAACCACGTTGCAAGTACGAACCACGTTGCAAGTACGAACCACGTTGCAAGTACGAACCACGATTCAAATACGAACCACGTTGCAAGTACGAACCACGTTGTAAGTATGAACCACGTTGCAAGTACGAACCACGTTGCAAGTACGAACCACGTTGCAAGTACGAACAACGTGGCAAGTACGAACCACGTTGTAAGTACGAACCACGTTGTAAGTACGAACCACGTTGCAAGTACGAACCACGTTGCAAGTACGAACCACGTTGCAAGTACGAACCACGTTGCAAGTACGAACCACGTTGTAAGTACGAACCACGTTGCAAGTACGAACCACGTTGTAAGTACGAACCACGTTGCAAGTACGAACCACTTTGCAAGTACGAACCACGTTGCAAGTACGAACCACGTTGTAAGTACGAACCCGGTTGCAAGTACGAACCACGTTGCAAGTACGAACCACGTTGCAAGAACGAACCACGTTGCAAGTACGAACCACGTTGCAAGTACGAACCACGTTGTAATTACGAACCCAGTTGCAAGTACGAACCACGTTGCAAGTACGAACAACGTTGCAAGTACGAACCACGTTGCAAGTACGAACCACGTTGCAAGTACGAACCACGTTGTAAGTACGAACCACGTTGCAAGTACGAACCACGTTGCAAGTACGAACCACGTTGCAAGTACAAACCACGTTGTAAGTACGAACCACGTTGCAAGTACGAACCACGTTGCAAGTACGAACCACGTTGCAAGTACGAACCACGATGCAAATACGAACCACGTTGCAAGTATGAACCACGTTGTAAGTATGAACCACGTTGCAAGTACGAACCACGTTGCAAGTACGAACCACGTTGCAAGTACGAACCACGTTGCAAGTACGAACCACGTTGCAAGTACGAACCACGTTGCAAGTACGAACCACGTTGCAAGTACGAACCACGTTGTAAGTACGAACCACGTTGCAAGTACGAACCACGTTGCAAGTACGAACCACGTTGCAAGTACGAACCACGTTGCAAGTACAAACCAAAAAAAATTCCACGTTGCAAGTACGAACGACGTTGTAAGTACGAACCACGTTGCAAGTACGAACCACGTTGTAAGTACGAACCACGTTGCAAGTACGAACCACTTTGCAAGTACGAACCACGTTGCAAGTACGAACCACGTTGTAAGTACGAACCCAGTTGCAAGTACGAACCACGTTGCAAGTACGAACCACTTTGCAAGTACCACGTTGTACGAACCACGTTGCAAGTACGAACCACGTTGCAAGTACGAACCACGTTGCAAGTACGAACCACGTTGCAAGTACGAACCACGTTGCAAGTACGAACCACGTTGCAAGTACGAACCACGATGCAAATACGAACTACGTTGCAAGTACGAACCACGTTGTAAGTATGAACCACGTTGCAAGTACGAACCACGTTGCAAGTACGAACCACGTTGCAAGTACGAACCACGTTGCAAGTACGAACCACGTTGTAAGTACGAACCACGTTGTAAGTACGAACCACGTTGCAAGTACGAACCACGTTGCAAGTACGAACCACGTTGTAAGTACGAACCACGTTGCAAGTACGAACCACTTTGCAAGTACGAACCACGTTGCAAGTACGAACCACGTTGCAAGTACGAACCACGTTGCAAGTACGAACCACGTTGTAAGTACGAACCACGTTGCAAGTACGAACCACGTTGTAAGTATGAACCACGTTGCAAGTACGAACCACGTTGCAAGTACGAACCACGTTGCAAGTACGAACAACGTGGCAAGTACGAACCACGTTGTAAGTACGAACCACGTTGTAAGTACGAACCACGTTGCAAGTACGAACCACGTTGCAAGTACGAACCACGTTGCAAGTACGAACCACGTTGCAAGTACGAACCACGTTGCAAGTACGAACCACGTCTTAAGTACGAACCACGTTGCAAGTACGAACCACGTTGCAAGTACGAACCACGTTGCAAGTACGAACCACGTTGTAAGTACGAACCACGTTGCAAGTACGAACCACGTTGCAAGTACGAACCACGTTGCAAGTACGAACCACGTTGCAAGTACGAACAACGTGGCAAGTACGAACCACGTTGTAAGTACGAACCACGTTGTAAGTACGAACCACGTTGCAAGTACGAACCACGTTGCAAGTACGAACCACGTTGCAAGTACGAACCACGTTGCAAGTACGAACCACGTTGCAAGTACGAACCACGTTGCAAGTACGAACCACGTTGCAAGTACGAACCACGTTGCAAGTACGAACCACGTTGTAAGTACGAACCACGTTGCAAGTACGAACCACGTTGCAAGTACGAACCACGTTGCAAGTACGAACCACGTTGCAAGTACGAACCACGATGCAAATACGAACCACGTTGCAAGTACGAACCACGTTGTAAGTATGAACCACGTTGCAAGTACGAACCACGTTGCAAGTACGAACCACGTTGCAAGTACGAACCACGTTGCAAGTACGAACCACGTTGTAAGTACGAACCACGTTGCAAGTACGAACCACGTTGTAAGTACGAACCACGTTGCAAGTACGAACCACGTTGCAAGTACGAACCACGTTGCAAGTACGAACCACGTTGTAAGTACGAACCACGTTGTAAGTATGAACCACGTTGCAAGTACGAACCACGTTGCAAGTACGAACCACGTTGCAAGTACGAACAACGTGGCAAGTACGAACCACGTTGTAAGTACGAACCACGTTGTAAGTACGAACCACGTTGCAAGTACGAACCACGTTGCAAGTACGAACCACGTTGCAAGTACGAACCACGTTGCAAGTACGAACCACGTTGCAAGTACGAACCACGTTGCAAGTACGAACCACGTTGCAAGTACGAACCACGTTGCAAGTACGAACCACGTTGCAAGTACGAACCACGTTGTAAGTACGAACCACGTTGCAAGTACGAACCACGTTGCAAGTACGAACCACGTTGCAAGTACGAACCACGTTGCAAGTACGAACCACGATGCAAATACGAACCACGTTGCAAGTACGAACCACGTTGTAAGTATGAACCACGTTGCAAGTACGAACCACGTTGCAAGTACGAACCACGTTGCAAGTACGAACCACGTTGCAAGTACGAACCACGTTGTAAGTACGAACCACGTTGCAAGTACGAACCACGTTGTAAGTACGAACCACGTTGTAAGTACGAACCACGTTGCAAGTACGAACCATGTTGCAAGTACGAACCACGTTGCAAGTACGAACCACGTTGCAAGTACGAACCACGTTGCAAGTACGAACCAAGTTGTAAGTACGAGCCACGTTGCAAGTACGAACCACGTTGCAAGTACGAACCACGTTGCAAGTACGAACCACGTTGCAAGTACGAACCACGATTCAAATACGAACCACGTTGCAAGTACGAACCACGTTGTAAGTATGAACCACGTTGCAAGTACGAACCACGTTGCAAGTACGAACCACGTTGCAAGTACGAACAACGTGGCAAGTACGAACCACGTTGTAAGTACGAACCACGTTGCAAGTACGAACCATGTTGCAAGTACGAACCACGTTGCAAGTACGAACCACGTTGCAAGTACGAACCACGTTGCAAGTACGAACAACGTGGCAAGTACGAACCACGTTGTAAGTACGAACCACGTTGTAAGTACGAACCACGTTGCAAGTACGAACCACGTTGCAAGTACGAACCACGTTGCAAGTACGAACCACGTTGCAAGTACGAACCACGTTGCAAGTACGAACCACGTTGCAAGTACGAACCACGTTGCAAGTACGAACCACGTTGCAAGTACGAACCACGTTGTAAGTACGAACCACGTTGCAAGTACGAACCACGTTGCAAGTACGAACCACGTTGCAAGTACGAACCACGTTGCAAGTACGAACCACGATGCAAATACGAACCACGTTGCAAGTACGAACCACGTTGTAAGTATGAACCACGTTGCAAGTACGAACCACGTTGCAAGTACGAACCACGTTGCAAGTACGAACCACGTTGCAAGTACGAACCACGTTGTAAGTACGAACCACGTTGCAAGTACGAACCACGTTGTAAGTACGAACCACGTTGCAAGTACGAACCACGTTGCAAGTACGAACCACGTTGCAAGTACGAACCACGTTGTAAGTACGAACCACGTTGTAAGTATGAACCACGTTGCAAGTACGAACCACGTTGCAAGTACGAACCACGTTGCAAGTACGAACAACGTGGCAAGTACGAACCACGTTGTAAGTACGAACCACGTTGTAAGTACGAACCACGTTGCAAGTACGAACCACGTTGCAAGTACGAACCACGTTGCAAGTACGAACCACGTTGCAAGTACGAACCACGTTGCAAGTACGAACCACGTTGCAAGTACGAACCACGTTGCAAGTACGAACCACGTTGCAAGTACGAACCACGTTGCAAGTACGAACCACGTTGTAAGTACGAACCACGTTGCAAGTACGAACCACGTTGCAAGTACGAACCACGTTGCAAGTACGAACCACGTTGCAAGTACGAACCACGATGCAAATACGAACCACGTTGCAAGTACGAACCACGTTGTAAGTATGAACCACGTTGCAAGTACGAACCACGTTGCAAGTACGAACCACGTTGCAAGTACGAACCACGTTGCAAGTACGAACCACGTTGTAAGTACGAACCACGTTGCAAGTACGAACCACGTTGTAAGTACGAACCACGTTGTAAGTACGAACCACGTTGCAAGTACGAACCATGTTGCAAGTACGAACCACGTTGCAAGTACGAACCACGTTGCAAGTACGAACCACGTTGCAAGTACGAACCAAGTTGTAAGTACGAGCCACGTTGCAAGTACGAACCACGTTGCAAGTACGAACCACGTTGCAAGTACGAACCACGTTGCAAGTACGAACCACGATTCAAATACGAACCACGTTGCAAGTACGAACCACGTTGTAAGTATGAACCACGTTGCAAGTACGAACCACGTTGCAAGTACGAACCACGTTGCAAGTACGAACAACGTGGCAAGTACGAACCACGTTGTAAGTACGAACCACGTTGTAAGTACGAACCACGTTGCAAGTACGAACCACGTTGCAAGTACGAACCACGTTGCAAGTACGAACCACGTTGCAAGTACGAACCACGTTGTAAGTACGAACCACGTTGCAAGTACGAACCACGTTGTAAGTACGAACCACGTTGCAAGTACGAACCACTTTGCAAGTACGAACCACGTTGCAAGTACGAACCACGTTGTAAGTACGAACCCGGTTGCAAGTACGAACCACGTTGCAAGTACGAACCACGTTGCAAGTACCACGTTGCACGAACCACGTTGCAAGAACGAACCACGTTGCAAGTACGAACCACGTTGCAAGTACGAACCACGTTGTAATTACGAACCCAGTTGCAAGTACGAACCACGTTGCAAGTACGAACAACGTTGCAAGTACGAACCACGTTGCAAGTACGAACCACGTTGCAAGTACGAACCACGTTGTAAGTACGAACCACGTTGCAAGTACGAACCACGTTGCAAGTACGAACCACGTTGCAAGTACAAACCACGTTGTAAGTACGAACCACGTTGCAAGTACGAACCACGTTGCAAGTACGAACCACGTTGCAAGTACGAACCACGATGCAAATACGAACCACGTTGCAAGTATGAACCACGTTGTAAGTATGAACCACGTTGCAAGTACGAACCACGTTGCAAGTACGAACCACGTTGCTAGTACGAACCACGTTGCAAGTACGAACCACGTTGCAAGTACGAACCACGTTGCAAGTACGAACCACGTTGCAAGTACGAACCACGTTGTAAGTACGAACCACGTTGCAAGTACGAACCACGTTGCAAGTACGAACCACGTTGCAAGTACGAACCACGTTGCAAGTACGAACCACGTTGCAAGTACGAACCAAGTTGTAAGTACGAACCACGTTGCAAGTACGAACCACGTTGCAAGTACGAACCACGTTGCAAGTACGAACCACGTTGCAAGTACGAACCACGATTCAAATACGAACCACGTTGCAAGTACGAACCACGTTGTAAGTATGAACCACGTTGCAAGTACGAACCACGTTGCAAGTACGAACCACGTTGCAAGTACGAACAACGTGGCAAGTACGAACCACGTTGTAAGTACGAACCACGTTGTAAGTACGAACCACGTTGCAAGTACGAACCACGTTGCAAGTACGAACCACGTTGCAAGTACGAACCACGTTGCAAGTACGAACCACGTTGTAAGTACGAACCACGTTGCAAGTACGAACCACGTTGTAAGTACGAACCACGTTGCAAGTACGAACCACTTTGCAAGTACGAACCACGTTGCAAGTACGAACCACGTTGTAAGTACGAACCCGGTTGCAAGTACGAACCACGTTGCAAGTACGAACCACGTTGCAAGTACCACGTTGCACGAACCACGTTGCAAGAACAAACCACGTTGCAAGTACGAACCACGTTGCAAGTACGAACCACGTTGTAATTACGAACCCAGTTGCAAGTACGAACCACGTTGCAAGTACGAACAACGTTGCAAGTACGAACCACGTTGCAAGTACGAACCACGTTGCAAGTACGAACGACGTTGTAAGTACGAACCACGTTGCAAGTACGAACCACGTTGTAAGTACGAACCACGTTGCAAGTACGAACCACTTTGCAAGTACGAACCACGTTGCAAGTACGAACCACGTTGTAAGTACGAACCCAGTTGCAAGTACGAACCACGTTGCAAGTACGAACCACTTTGCAAGTACCACGTTGTACGAACCACGTTGCAAGTACGAACCACGTTGCAAGTACGAACCACGTTGCAAGTACGAACCACGTTGCAAGTACGAACCACGTTGTAAGTACGAACCACGTTGCAAGTACGAACCACGTTGCAAGTACGAACCACGTTGCAAGTACGAACCACGTTGCAAGTACAAACCAAAAAAAATTCCACGTTGCAAGTACGAACGACGTTGTAAGTACGAACCACGTTGCAAGTACGAACCACGTTGTAAGTACGAACCACGTTGCAAGTACGAACCACTTTGCAAGTACGAACCACGTTGCAAGTACGAACCACGTTGTAAGTACGAAGCCAGTTGCAAGTACGAACCACGTTGCAAGTACGAACCACTTTGCAAGTACCACGTTGTACGAACCACGTTGCAAGTACGAACCACGTTGCAAGTACGAACCACGTTGCAAGTACGAACCACGTTGCAAGTACGAACCACGTTGTAAGTACGAACCACGTTGCAAGTACGAACCACGTTGCAAGTACGAACCACGTTGCAAGTACAAACCAAAAAAAATTCCACGTTGCAAGTACGAACGACGTTGTAAGTACGAACCACGTTGCAAGTACGAACCACGTTGTAAGTACGAACCACGTTGCAAGTACGAAACACTTTGCAAGTACGAACCACGTTGCAAGTACGAACCACGTTGTAAGTACGAACCACGTTGCAAGTACGAACCACGATTCAAATACGAACCACGTTGCAAGTACGAACCACGTTGTAAGTATGAACCACGTTGCAAGTACGAACCACGTTGCAAGTACGAACCACGTTGCAAGTACGAACAACGTGGCAAGTACGAACCACGTTGTAAGTACGAACCACGTTGTAAGTACGAACCACGTTGCAAGTACGAACCACGTTGCAAGTACGAACCACGTTGCAAGTACGAACCACGTTGTAAGTACGAACCACGTTGCAAGTACGAACCACGTTGCAAGTACGAAGCCAGTTGCAAGTACGAACCACGTTGCAAGTACGAACCACTTTGCAAGTACCACGTTGTACGAACCACGTTGCAAGTACGAACCACGTTGCAAGTACGAACCACTTTGCAAGTACGAACCACGTTGCAAGTACGAACCACGTTGTAAGTACGAAGCCAGTTGCAAGTACGAACCACGTTGCAAGTACGAACCACTTTGCAAGTACCACGTTGTACGAACCACGTTGCAAGTACGAACCACGTTGTAAGTACGAACCACGTTGCAAGTACGAACCACTTTGCAAGTACGAACCACGTTGCAAGTACGAACCACGTTGTAAGTACGAAGCCAGTTGCAAGTACGAACCACGTTGCAAGTACGAACCACTTTGCAAGTACCACGTTGTACGAACCACGTTGCAAGTACGAACCACGTTGCAAGTACGAACCACGTTGCAAGTACGAACCACGTTGCAAGTACGAACCACGTTGTAAGTACGAACCACGTTGCAAGTACGAACCACGTTGCAAGTACGAACCACGTTGCAAGTACAAACCAAAAAAAATTCCACGTTGCAAGTACGAACGACGTTGTAAGTACGAACCACGTTGCAAGTACGAACCACGTTGTAAGTACGAACCACGTTGCAAGTACGAAACACTTTGCAAGTACGAACCACGTTGCAAGTACGAACCACGTTGTAAGTACGAACCCAGTTGCAAGTACGAACCACGTTGCAAGTACGAACCACGTTGCAAGTACCACGTTGTACGAACCACGTTGCAAGTACGAACCACGTTGCAAGTACGAACCACGTTGCAAGTACGAGCCACGTTGTAATTACGAACCCAGTTGCAAGTACGAACCACGTTGCAAGTACGAACAACGTTGCAAGTACGAACCACGTTGCAAGTACGAACCACGTTGCAAGTACGAACCACGTTGTAAGTACGAACCACGTTGCAAGTACGAACCACGTTGCAAGTACGAACCACGTTGCAAGTACAAACCACGTTGTAAGTACGAGCCACGTTGCAAGTACGAACCACGTTGCAAGTACGAACCACGTTGCAAGTACGAACCACGATGCAAATACGAACCACGTTGCAAGTACGAACCACGTTGTCAGTATGAACCACGTTGCAAGTACGAACCACGTTGCAAGTACGAACCACGTTGCAAGTACGAACCACGTTGCAAGTACGAACCACGTTGCAAGTACGAACCACGTTGCAAGTACAAACCAAAAAAAATTCCACGTTGCAAGTACGAACGACGTTGTAAGTACGAACCACGTTGCAAGTACGAACCACGTTGTAAGTACGAACCACGTTGCAAGTACGAACCACTTTGCAAGTACGAACCACGTTGCAAGTACGAACCACGTTGTAAGTACGAAGCCAGTTGCAAGTACGAACCACGTTGCAAGTACGAACCACTTTGCAAGTACCACGTTGTACGAACCACGTTGCAAGTACGAACCACGTTGCAAGTACGAACCACGTTGCAAGTACGAACCACGTTGCAAGTACGAACCACGTTGTAAGTACGAACCACGTTGCAAGTACGAACCACGTTGCAAGTACGAACCACGTTGCAAGTACAAACCAAAAAAAATTCCACGTTGCAAGTACGAACGACGTTGTAAGTACGAACCACGTTGCAAGTACGAACCACGTTGTAAGTACGAACCACGTTGCAAGTACGAAACACTTTGCAAGTACGAACCACGTTGCAAGTACGAACCACGTTGTAAGTACGAACCACGTTGCAAGTACGAACCACGATTCAAATACGAACCACGTTGCAAGTACGAACCACGTTGTAAGTATGAACCACGTTGCAAGTACGAACCACGTTGCAAGTACGAACCACGTTGCAAGTACGAACAACGTGGCAAGTACGAACCACGTTGTAAGTACGAACCACGTTGTAAGTACGAACCACGTTGCAAGTACGAACCACGTTGCAAGTACGAACCACGTTGCAAGTACGAACCACGTTGTAAGTACGAACCACGTTGCAAGTACGAACCACGTTGCAAGTACGAACCACGTTGCAAGTACGAACCACGTTGCAAGTACAAACCAAAAAAAATTCCACGTTGCAAGTACGAACGACGTTGTAAGTACGAACCACGTTGCAAGTACGAACCACGTTGTAAGTACGAACCACGTTGCAAGTACGAACCACTTTGCAAGTACGAACCACGTTGCAAGTACGAACCACGTTGTAAGTACGAAGCCAGTTGCAAGTACGAACCACGTTGCAAGTACGAACCACTTTGCAAGTACCACGTTGTACGAACCACGTTGCAAGTACGAACCACGTTGCAAGTACGAACCACGTTGCAAGTACGAACCACGTTGCAAGTACGAACCACGTTGTAAGTACGAACCACGTTGCAAGTACGAACCACGTTGCAAGTACGAACCACGTTGCAAGTACAAACCAAAAAAAATTCCACGTTGCAAGTACGAACGACGTTGTAAGTACGAACCACGTTGCAAGTACGAACCACGTTGTAAGTACGAACCACGTTGCAAGTACGAAACACTTTGCAAGTACGAACCACGTTGCAAGTACGAACCACGTTGTAAGTACGAACCCAGTTGCAAGTACGAACCACGTTGCAAGTACGAACCACGTTGCAAGTACCACGTTGTACGAACCACGTTGCAAGTACGAACCACGTTGCAAGTACGAACCACGTTGCAAGTACGAGCCACGTTGTAATTACGAACCCAGTTGCAAGTACGAACCACGTTGCAAGTACGAACAACGTTGCAAGTACGAACCACGTTGCAAGTACGAACCACGTTGCAAGTACGAACCACGTTGTAAGTACGAACCACGTTGCAAGTACGAACCACGTTGCAAGTACGAACCACGTTGCAAGTACAAACCACGTTGTAAGTACGAGCCACGTTGCAAGTACGAACCACGTTGCAAGTACGAACCACGTTGCAAGTACGAACCACGATGCAAATACGAACCACGTTGCAAGTACGAACCACGTTGTCAGTATGAACCACGTTGCAAGTACGAACCACGTTGCAAGTACGAACCACGTTGCAAGTACGAACCACGTTGCAAGTACGAACCACGTTGCAAGTACGAACCACGTTGCAAGTACAAACCAAAAAAAATTCCACGTTGCAAGTACGAACGACGTTGTAAGTACGAACCACGTTGCAAGTACGAACCACGTTGTAAGTACGAACCACGTTGCAAGTACGAACCACTTTGCAAGTACGAACCACGTTGCAAGTACGAACCACGTTGTAAGTACGAAGCCAGTTGCAAGTACGAACCACGTTGCAAGTACGAACCACTTTGCAAGTACCACGTTGTACGAACCACGTTGCAAGTACGAACCACGTTGCAAGTACGAACCACGTTGCAAGTACGAACCACGTTGCAAGTACGAACCACGTTGTAAGTACGAACCACGTTGCAAGTACGAACCACGTTGCAAGTACGAACCACGTTGCAAGTACAAACCAAAAAAAATTCCACGTTGCAAGTACGAACGACGTTGTAAGTACGAACCACGTTGCAAGTACGAACCACGTTGTAAGTACGAACCACGTTGCAAGTACGAAACACTTTGCAAGTACGAACCACGTTGCAAGTACGAACCACGTTGTAAGTACGAACCACGTTGCAAGTACGAACCACGATTCAAATACGAACCACGTTGCAAGTACGAACCACGTTGTAAGTATGAACCACGTTGCAAGTACGAACCACGTTGCAAGTACGAACCACGTTGCAAGTACGAACAACGTGGCAAGTACGAACCACGTTGTAAGTACGAACCACGTTGTAAGTACGAACCACGTTGCAAGTACGAACCACGTTGCAAGTACGAACCACGTTGCAAGTACGAACCACGTTGCAAGTACGAACCACGTTGTAAGTACGAACCACGTTGCAAGTACGAACCACGTTGTAAGTACGAACCACGTTGCAAGTACGAACCACTTTGCAAGTACGAACCACGTTGCAAGTACGAACCACGTTGCAAGTACGAAACACTTTGCAAGTACGAACCACGTTGCAAGTACGAACCAAGTTGTAAGTACGAACCACGTTGCAAGTACGAACCACGTTGCAAGTACGAACCACGTTGCAAGTACGAACCACGTTGCAAGTACGAACCACGATTCAAATACGAACCACGTTGCAAGTACGAACCACGTTGTAAGTATGAACCACGTTGCAAGTACGAACCACGTTGCAAGTACGAACCACGTTGCAAGTACGAACAACGTGGCAAGTACGAACCACGTTGTAAGTACGAACCACGTTGTAAGTACGAACCACGTTGCAAGTACGAACCACGTTGCAAGTACGAACCACGTTGCAAGTACGAACCACGTTGCAAGTACGAGCCACGTTGTAATTACGAACCCAGTTGCAAGTACGAACCACGTTGCAAGTACGAACAACGTTGCAAGTACGAACCACGTTGCAAGTACGAACCACGTTGCAAGTACGAACCACGTTGTAAGTACGAACCACGTTGCAAGTACGAACCACGTTGCAAGTACGAACCACGTTGCAAGTACAAACCACGTTGTAAGTACGAGCCACGTTGCAAGTACGAACCACGTTGCAAGTACGAACCACGTTGCAAGTACGAACCACGATGCAAATACGAACCACGTTGCAAGTACGAACCACGTTGTCAGTATGAACCACGTTGCAAGTACGAACCACGTTGCAAGTACGAACCACGTTGCAAGTACGAACCACGTTGCAAGTACGAACCACGTTGTAAGTACGAACCACGTTGCAAGTACGAACCACGTTGCAAGTACGAACCACGTTGCAAGTACAAACCAAAAAAAATTCTTATTCTATTTAAAAAAAAAAAAATTCTTATTCTATTTAAAAAAAAAAATCAAAAAAAAAAAAAAATAAATAAAAAAAATTTCCTATTCTATTTAAAAAAAAAAAAAAAAAAATTTAAAAAAAAAAAAAAAAAAAAAAAAAAATTTCCTCTTCTTTTTAAAAAAAAAAAAAAAATTTCCTATTCTATTTAAAAAAAAAAAAAATTTAAAAAAAAAAAAAAAAAAAAAAAATTTCCTATTCTATTTAAAAAAAAAAAAAAAAAACTAAAAAAAAAAAAAAAAAAAAATTTCCTCTATTTAAAAAAAAAAAAAATTTAAAAAAAAAAAAAAAAAAAAAAAATTTCCTATTCTATTTAAAAAAAAAAAAAACAAGTACTAAACCAGTTGCAAGTACGAACCACGTTGTAAGTACGAACCACGTCGCAAGTACGAACCACGTTGTAAGTACGAACCACGTTGCAAGTACGAACCATGTTGCAAGTACGAACCACGTTGCAAGTACGAACCACGTTGCAAGTACGAACCACGATGCAAATACGAACCACGTTGCAAGTACGAACCACGTTGTAAGTATGAACCACGTTGCAAGTACGAACCACGTTGCAAGTACGAACCACGTTGCAAGTACGAACCACGTTGCAAGTACGAACCACGTTGTAAGTACGAACCACGTTGTAAGTACGAACCACGTTGCAAGTACGAACCACGTTGCAAGTACGAACCACGTTGCAAGTACGAACAACGTTGCAAGTACGAACCACGTTGTAAGTACGAACCACGTTGCAAGTACGAACCACGTTGTAAGTACGAACCACGTTGCAAGTACGAACCACTTTGCAAGTACGAACCACGTTGCAAGTACGAACCACGTTGTAAGTACGAACCCAGTTGCAAGTACGAACCATGTTGCAAGTACGAACCATGTTGCAAGTACGAACCACGTTGCAAGTACGAACCACGATGCAAATACGAACCACGTTGCAAGTACGAACCACGTTGTAAGTATGAACCACGTTGCAAGTACGAACCACGTTGCAAGTACGAACCACGTTGCAAGTACGAACCACGTTGCAAGTACGAACCACGTTGTAAGTACGAACCACGTTGCAAGTACGAACCACGTTGCAAGTACGAACCACGTTGCAAGTACGAACCACGTTGCAAGTACGAACCACGATGCAAATACGAACCACGTTGCAAGTAAGAACCACGTTGTAAGTATGAAACACGTTGCAAGTACGAACCACGTTGCAAGTACGAACCACGTTGCAAGTACTAACCACGTTGCAAGTACGAACCACGTTGTAAGTACGAACCACGTTGTAAGTACGAACCACGTTGCAAGTACGAACCACGTTGCAAGTACGAACCACGTTGCAAGTACAGACCACGTTGCAAGTACGAACCACGTTGCAAGTACGAACCACGTTGTAAGTACGAACCACGTTGCAAGTACGAACCACGTTGTAAGTACGAACCACGTTGCAAGTACGAACCACTTTGCAAGTACGAACCACGTTGCAAGTACGAACCACGTTGTAAGTACGAACCCAGTTGCAAGTACGAACCACGTTGCAAGTACGAACCACGTTGCAAGTACGAACCACGTTGCAAGTACGAACCACGTTGTAAGTACGAACCACGTTGCAAGTACGAACCCAGTTGCAAGTACGAACCACTTTGCAAGTACGAACCACGTTGCAAGTACGAACCACGTTGTAAGTACGAACCACGTTGCAAGTACGAACCACGTTGCAAGTACGAACCACGTTGCAAGTACGAACCACGTTGCAAGTACGAACCACGTTGTAAGTACGAACCACGTTGCAAGTACGAACCCAGTTGCAAGTACGAACCACGTTGCAAGTACGAACCACGTTGCAAGAACTAACCCAGTTGCAAGTAC
>CAUVYM010000657.1:75000-80000 GCA_963556165.1 Tipula helvola
ACTCAGTTGCAAGTACGAACCACGTTGCAAGTACGAACCACGTTGCAAGTACGAACCACGTTGCAAGTACGAACCACGTTGCAAGTACGAACCACGTTGCAAGTACGAACCACGTTGTAAGTACGAACCACGTTGCAAGTACGAACCACATTGCAAGTACGAACCACGTTGCAAGTACGAACCACGTTGCAAGTACGAACCACGTTGCAAGTACGAACCACGTTGTAAGTACGAACCACGTTGCAAGTACGAACCACGTTGCAAGTACGAAACACGTTGCAAGTATGAACCACGTTGCAAGTACGAACCACGTTGCAAGTACGAACCACGTTGCAAGTACGAACTCAGTTGCAAGTACGAACCACGTTGCAAGTAGGAACCACGTTGCAAGTACGAACCACGTTGCAAGTACGAACCACGTTGTAAGTACGAACCCCGTTGCAAGTACGAACCACGTTGTAAGTACGAACCCAGTTGCAAGTACGAACCACGTTGTAAGTACGAACCACGTTGCAAGTACGAACCACGTTGCAAGTACGAACCACGTTGCAAGTACGAACCACGTTGCAAGTACGAACCACGTTGCAAGTACGAACCACGTTGCAAGTACGAACCACGTTGCAAGTACGAACCACGTTGCAAGTACGAACCACGTTGCAAGTACGAACCACGTTGTAAGTACGAACCGAGTTGCAAGTACGAACCACGTTGCAAGTACGAACCACGTTGCAAGTACGAACCACGTTGCAAGTACGAACCACGTTGCAAGTACGAACCACGTTGTAAGTACGAACCACGTTGCAAGTACGAACCACGTTGCAAGTACGAACCACGTTGCAAGTACGAACCATGTTGTAAGTACGAAACCAGTTGCAAGTACGGACCACGTTGCAAGTACGAACCACGTTGCAAGTACGAGCCACGTTGCAAGTACGAACCACGTTGCAAGTACGAACCACGTTGCAAGTACGAACCACGTTGCAAGTACGAACCACGTTGCAAGTACGAACCACGTTGCAAGTACGAACCACGTTGCAAGTACGAACCACGTTGTAAGTACGAACCACGTTGCAAGTACGAACCACGTTGCAAGTACGAACCACATTGCAAGTACGAACCATGTTGTAAGTACGAAACCAGTTGCAAGTACGGACCACGTTGCAAGTACGAACCACGTTGCAAGTACGAACCACGTTGCAAGTACGAACCACGTTGCAAGTACGAACCACGTGCAAGTACGAACCACGTTGCAAGTACGAGCCACGTGCAAGTACGAACCACGTTGCAAGTACGAACCACGTTGTAAGTACGAACCCAGTTGAAGGAACGAACCACGTTTCAAGAACGAACCACGTTGTAAGTACGAACCCAGTTGCAAGTACGAACCACGTTGCAAGTACGAACCACGTTGCAAGTACGAACCACGTTGTAAGTACGAACAAAAAAAAGAAAAAAAAAAAAAAAATTCCTATTCTATTTAACAAAAAAAAAACAAAAAAACAAAAAAAAAAAAAAAAAAAATTTCCTATTCTATTTAAAAAAAAAAAAAAAAATTAAAAAAAAAAAAAAAAAATTTCCTATTATATTTAAAAAAAAAAAAAAAAAATTAAAAAAAAAAAAAAAAAAAAAAAAAATTTCCTATTCTATTTAACAAAAAAAAAAAATAAAAAAAATAAAAAAAAAAAAAAAAATTTCCTATTCTATTTAAAAAAAAAGAAAAAATTAAAAAAAAAAAAAAAATAAAAAAGAAAATTTCCTATTCTATTTGAAAAAATTTCTTATTCTATTAAAAAAAAAAAAAAAATTAAAAAAAAAAAAAAAAAAAAAAAAAATTTCCTCTTTTATTTAAAAAAAAAAAAAAAATTCTTCTTCTATTTCAAAAAAAAAAAAAATTAAAAAAAAAAAAAAAAAAAAAAATTTCCTATTCTAATTAAAAAAAAAAAAAAAAAATTAAAAAAAAAAAAAAAAAAAAAAAAATTTCCTATTCTATTTAAAAAAAAAAAAAAAATTTCTTATTCCATTAAAAAAAAAAAAAAAAAAATTTTCTTGCTAGTTTCTTGCGAAATACGTTGTAAGTACGAACCACGTTGCAAGTACGAACCACGTTGCAAGTACGAACCACGTTGCAAGTACGAACCACGTTGCAAGTACGAACCACGTTGCAAGTACGAACCACGTTGCAAGTACGAACCACGTTGCAAGTACGAACCACGTTGCAAGTACGAACTCAGTTGCAAGTACGAACCACGTTGCAAGTACGAACCACGTTGCAAGTACGAACCACGTTGCAAGTACGAACCACGTTGCAAGTACGAACCACGTTGCAAGTACGAACCACGTTGTAAGTACGAACCACGTTGCAAGTACGAACCACATTGCAAGTACGAACCACGTTGCAAGTACGAACCACGTTGCAAGTACGAACCACGTTGCAAGTACGAACCACGTTGTAAGTACGAACCACGTTGCAAGTACGAACCACGTTGCAAGTACGAACCACGTTGCAAGTACGAACCACGTTGCAAGTACGAACCACGTTGTAAGTACGAACCACGTTGCAAGTACGAACCACGTTGCAAGTACGAAACACGTTGCAAGTACGAACCACGTTGTAAGTACGAACCACGTTGCAAGTACGAACCACGTTGCAAGTACGAACTCAGTTGCAAGTACGAACCACGTTGCAAGTACGAACCACGTTGCAAGTACGAACCACGTTGCAAGTACGAACCACGTTGTAAGTACGAACCCCGTTGCAAGTACGAACCACGTTGTAAGTACGAACCCAGTTGCAAGTACGAACCACGTTGTAAGTACGAACCACGTTGCAAGTACGAACCACGTTGCAAGTACGAACCACGTTGCAAGTACGAACCACGTTGCAAGTACGAACCACGTTGCAAGTACGAACCACGTTGCAAGTACGAACCACGTTGCAAGTACGAACCACGTTGCAAGTACGAACCACGTTGCAAGTACGAACCACGTTGTAAGTACGAACCGAGTTGCAAGTACGAACCACGTTGCAAGTACGAACCACGTTGCAAGTACGAACCACGTTGCAAGTACGAACCACGTTGCAAGTACGAACCACGTTGTAAGTACGAACCACGTTGCAAGTACGAACCACGTTGCAAGTACGAACCACGTTGCAAGTACGAACCATGTTGTAAGTACGAAACCAGTTGCAAGTACGGACCACGTTGCAAGTACGAACCACGTTGCAAGTACGAGCCACGTTGCAAGTACGAACCACGTTGCAAGTACGAACCACGTTGCAAGTACGAACCACGTTGCAAGTACGAACCACGTTGCAAGTACGAACCACGTTGCAAGTACGAACCACGTTGCAAGTACGAACCACGTTGTAAGTACGAACCACGTTGCAAGTACGAACCACGTTGCAAGTACGAACCACATTGCAAGTACGAACCATGTTGTAAGTACGAAACCAGTTGCAAGTACGGACCACGTTGCAAGTACGAACCACGTTGCAAGTACGAACCACGTTGCAAGTACGAACCACGTTGCAAGTACGAACCACGTGCAAGTACGAACCACGTTGCAAGTACGAGCCACGTGCAAGTACGAACCACGTTGCAAGTACGAACCACGTTGTAAGTACGAACCCAGTTGAAGGAACGAACCACGTTTCAAGAACGAACCACGTTGTAAGTACGAACCCAGTTGCAAGTACGAACCACGTTGCAAGTACGAACCACGTTGCAAGTACGAACCACGTTGTAAGTACGAACAAAAAAAAGAAAAAAAAAAAAAAATTCCTATTCTATTTAACAAAAAAAAAACAAAAAAACAAAAAAAAAAAAAAAAAAAATTTCCTATTCTATTTAAAAAAAAAAAAAAAAATTAAAAAAAAAAAAAAAAATTTCCTATTATATTTAAAAAAAAAAAAAAAAAATTAAAAAAAAAAAAAAAAAAAAAAAAATTTCCTATTCTATTTAACAAAAAAAAAAAATAAAAAAAATAAAAAAAAAAAAAAAAAAATTTCCTATTCTATTTAAAAAAAAAGAAAAAATTAAAAAAAAAAAAAAAATAAAAAAGAAAATTTCCTATTCTATTTGAAAAAATTTCTTATTCTATTAAAAAAAAAAAAAAAATTAAAAAAAAAAAAAAAAAAAAAAAATTTCCTCTTTTATTTAAAAATAAAAAAAAAATTCTTCTTCTATTTCAAAAAAAAAAAAAAATTAAAAAAAAAAAAAAAAAAAAAAAAAAAAATTTCCTATTCTAATTAAAAAAAAAAAAAAAAAATTAAAAAAAAAAAAAAAAAAAAAAAAAATTTCCTATTCTATTTAAAAAAAAAAAAAAAAATTTCTTATTCCATTAAAAAAAAAAAAAAAAAAATTTTCTTGCTAGTTTCTTGCGAAATACGTTGTAAGTACGAACCACGTTGCAAGTACGAACCACGTTGCAAGTACGAACCACGTTGCAAGTACGAACCACGTTGCAAGTACGAACCACGTTGCAAGTACGAACCACGTTGCAAGTACGAACCACGTTGCAAGTACGAACCACGTTGCAAGTACGAACCACGTTGCAAGTACGAACTCAGTTGCAAGTACGAACCACGTTGCAAGTACGAACCACGTTGCAAGTACGAACCACGTTGCAAGTACGAACCACGTTGCAAGTACGAACCACGTTGCAAGTACGAACCACGTTGTAAGTACGAACCACGTTGCAAGTACGAACCACATTGCAAGTACGAACCACGTTGCAAGTACGAACCACGTTGCAAGTACGAACCACGTTGCAAGTACGAACCACGTTGTAAGTACGAACCACGTTGCAAGTACGAACCACGTTGCAAGTACGAACCACGTTGCAAGTACGAACCACGTTGCAAGTACGAACCACGTTGCAAGTACGAACCACGTTGCAAGTACGAACTCAGTTGCAAGTACGAACCACGTTGCAAGTACGAACCACGTTGCAAGTACGAACCACGTTGCAACTACGAACCACGTTGCAAGTACGAACCA
>CAUVYM010000657.1:82500-87500 GCA_963556165.1 Tipula helvola
TTGTAAGTACGAACCACGTTGCAAGTACGAACCACGTTGCAAGTACGAACCACGTTGCAAGTACGAACCACGTTGCAAGTACGAACCACGTTGTAAGTACGAACCACGGTGCAAGTACGAACCACGTTGCAAGTACGAACCACGTTGCAAGTACTAACCCAATTGCAAGTACTGCATTCATTGGTCGTTTCCACACGAGTCGTATTCATGATATCATGAACAAGTAAAAAACGTTTCCACACGATTGTTGCATTTTACCTAAAAACTGGTTTTTTGTTTATGTATGTGTGAAATATTTCATTTTCGTATTATGTTTTGACTTGACAAGAACAAAAATCGGGGAAAAATATAATTTTTGTTTGTTAACAACAGCTTATTTTGTAAAACGTGAATTAATAATTTTGTGAATTATTTAAATAAAATAAATTATTGTGAAAAGTTTGTTGGTGTTTTAGCGAATATGAATAACAATAATGAAAATAGTAATGAAAAACCAACTACTATTGCCGAACCTGCTAAATTGACGAATGATAATCATTCAAAAGCGATTCTGTTGTCTGTAGCTACAGCTTGCTTGATTCTAGCAGCTTCAGAATCAGAAGATGAGGAGGAATCACCAATAAAACGAAAGTGCTGGATTAAAGAATATAGAAAATCGCGCAAACCGAGTGGCAATACTCAAAACCTCATGAAGGAGCTGAAGCCAAATTCCTTCGATTATAAAAACTTTTTACGGATGGATGAGGCCTGCTTTAATTTAATTTTGTCAAAAATCAGACCAGATATTGAGAAAAAGGATACTAATATGAGGTCAGCTATAACTGCAGAGGAAAAACTTGCTGTTACTTTAAGGTATATAGCTACTGGCGAAAAATTAATAGAATTGGATTACAACTCCACGTTATCAAAATCTTTCCTGGCCAATGCGGTTATAGATGTATGTGCGGCCATATACACAAATTTAAAGGATGAATATTTGAAGGTAAATTAAACATATTAATACATTTTATTTATTTTTTATTCCCAGTATACAAATACATCATCATCGTCATCGCTTAAATTTTCTAGCGCCATCTGTAGAATATCTTGTGATGTTTGTTGTTTTTCCAGATTCGCCTCTTTAATCACCTTATTTTCCAATATTGTAATCTTTTTTTCATTTGCCAGATTTGATCCAAAACTTTTAAATGTAAATGAACCAGGCGGTTGAAACCTACTAGTTGTTGGTTGACAATAATTTTTTTGTTCATATATTTCATTGATCGGTGTATACGATGTTGTTTCTTGTGGGTGCTGATCCAATTCCTTATTAGGTGTGGAGGTTTTCAAAATAACTTCATCTTTATTTATTTCTAAGTCTATTCCAAGTTCTTCAGATGAAGATAGAAGCAGCGAACTAGACGAGGCGGTCGAACTAAATTGACGATTTCCATATTTTAATCGCTCGTCAAAAGTTTCGGTTCTTGAAATAGGCGCATACATAATTTGTTTGTCCTTTAGCAGCTGTTTTTCTTCAGTAATTGCTGCTGACACCAACGTCAGGATTTTCAATTTAAGTTCGTGGAATGTTCCGTCCAGTTTGATGGTTTTTAGTTCGTCACATAAATAGTTGCAAAACACTTCCTCCTTTGACATCGATAATGGCTTGTCTCTCTGTGGACCCTGTTCTAATAACTTTCTAACCACAGCAAGCGTTTCTACAGCCTCGCTTTGTAGCTCCGTCATTTTTTTCTTCTTCTGAAAATATAAATACATAATTAATTATTTATGTCATTAGAAATTTAATAAAAACTAATTTCATTTCAGTTTCCTACGACTGTGCAAGAATGGTCAAAAATAGCAGATGAATATAACTTGAAATGGCAATTTCCCAACTGTTTAGGTGCTCTTGATGGGAAGCACATAGCATTTAAACCATCAAAAAAAATTGCACCATTATATTATAATTATAAAGGTTTCCATAGCATTATACTACTTGGCCTCGCAGATGCTTATTCAAGATTTATTTTTATTGATGTTGGGTGCAATGGTAGGATTAGTGATGGCGGTGTTTTGCAACGCTCAGATTTGTTATATATAATTAATCAACCAGACAAATATTTGCCCCCGAAAAAAATAATAGGGAATTCAAGGTTATTGCCCCACGTTTTTATTGCTGATAATGCTTTTGCTGTATCGGAAAATATGATGACACCATATCCATTCACAACTACGGATGACAGTAAAAAAATATTTAATCGCCGTTTAAGCAGAGCTCGCCAGAATATCGAACGTGCTTTCGGAATATTAAGCAATAAATTCCAAATTCTGCAAACACCAATAAATTTAAATAAAGACAAAGTAATAAAAATTGTTCAGTGTTGTTGCGTACTGCACAATTTTTTAATAACAAAAGGTCGCTATGCTGAAGAACTTAATAATGAGTGTGAACAAAGCAGCACATTTCAACAGTGTGACAATGATTCAGCGAGTGTTAATCAAAAACCTACAACTACTGGCGAAGTTATAAGGAAACAATTTACAGAGTATTTCATCAACGAAGGTGCAATATTATAAACTATAAGAAGGATATGATATAAACATAGGTACTTTAATCATCAAAACGATACACACATTGGATAAATAAAGAATTTTTTGAAACTTACATTTGGTATTTTATTTTCCAATATAGAGGACCCACTGTTATCTAAGCCAATCTGAAATCAAAAATATTAAGCAATATTAAAATTATATTATATATGTACTAAAATTAAGTTGGCTTACGTGTTCCGGATTAATATTGGATGAGCTCTGCTCTGTATCGTTGCAATGTAATAAAAATTGCAGCTGGTTGTAGCACCACAATTTCGGTAAATAAACATCGTCAGTCCCGACCCCGCTTTTTTTTGAATTGGCCACTTTTGATTTTTCTCTTGACAACTGGCTTTGCAGCGTACGAATCTTAGTTCGTAAACAATTCATTGTTACGTTTTCTTTTGTTTTTATTAATTCTGTTAAAATTTCAGTCCATTTTTCACTGCGCTTAGCCTTATTCGTGAAATTACGATCTAACGGATTATATAGACATGGAGAATTCTTAAATAAATCAATTAAAAGTAGGGTATGTTTTTTATTCCAATTATCCTTTGGCAACGGTTTAACTTGTTCGGCCATATTTTCAAAAATGAAGATTATAATTCCAAATTACAAATTTAATTAATTAAAAACTAAAATATTGTTTTTCAAATAATTATTCTTTATTATTTTGGTATACACAGTTACAATAACACACCGACTAAAATTCACCACAATAAAACTTTTTTTTTTGCTTAACTTCAAAAGGAAGACAAATTGGTAATGAATCATAAAATTTAAAAAAAAAAAAATGTACCTCTAAATTTTGTTTTGTTTCTTTGTTTGTGTTAGTAATGCAAATCGAAAATCAAATAATTTTGTTGGCAACGAGATGCAACAGAAATATCCCCACTCCAAAATTTAGTTTATAGGCAAAAAGAGTGCAAAGAGATAAGAGACGAAGAAATGCAACAGCGTGAGCGCAACTCGTGTGGAAACGACCATTGTTTTATTTTATTTTATTGTAAATTTTATACTTATAAAAATATTTAAATGAAAAAAAAAAAAATTTTTATTCTATTTAAAAAAAAAAAAATTAAAAAAAAAAAAAAAAAAAAAAAAAATTCCTATTCTATTTAAAAAAAAAAAAAAAATTAAAAAAAAAAAAAAAAAAAAAAAAAAATTTCCTATTCTATTTAAAAAAAAAAAAAAAAAAAAAAAAATTTCCTATTCTATTTAAAAAAAAAAAAAAAAAAAAAAAAAAAAAAAAAAAAAAATTCCAAGTTGCAAGTACGAACCACGTTGCAAGTACGAACCACGTTGCAAGTACGAACCACGTTGTAAGTACGAACAAAAAAAAAAAAAAAAAAAAAAAAATTCCTATTTTATTTAACAAAAAAAAAACAAAAAAAAAAAAAAAAAAAAAATTTCCTATTCTATTTAAAAAAAAAAAAAAAAAATTAAAAAAAAAAAAAAAAAAAATTTCCTATTTTCCTATTATATTTAAAAAAAAAAAAAAAAAAATTTCCTATTCTATTTAAAAAAAAAAAAAAAAAATTAAAAAAAAAAAAAAAAAAAAAAAAAAAAAATTCCTATTCTATTTAACAAAAAAAAAAAAAAAAAAAAAAAAAAAAAAAAAAAATTTCCTATTCTATTTAAAAAAAAAAAAAAAAATTTCCTATTCTATTAAAAAAAAAAAAAAAATTAAAAAAAAAAAAAAAAAAAAAAAATTTCCTCTTTTATTTAAAAAAATTCTTCTTCTATTTCAAAAAAAAAAACAAAAAAAAAAAAAAAAAAAAAAAAAAAAAATTTCCTGTTCTAATTAAAAAAAAAAAAAAAAAATTAAAAAAAAAAAAAAAAAAAAAAAAATTTCCTATTCTATTAAAAAAAAAAAAAATTAAAAAAAAAAAAAAAAAAAAAAAATTTCCTCTTCTATTTAAAAAAAAAAAAAAAATTTCCTATTCCATTAAAAAAAAAAAAAAAAAAATTTCTTGCTAGTTTCTTGCGAACCACGTTGTAAGTACGAACCACGTTGCAAGTACGAACCACGTTGCAAGTACGAACCACGTTGCAAGTACGAACCACGTTGCAAGTACGAACCACGTTGCAAGTACGAACCACGTTGTAAGTACGAACCACGTTGTAAGTACGAACCACGTTGCAAGTACGAACCACATTGCAAGTACGAACCACGTTGCAAGTACGAACCACGTTGCAAGTACGAACCACGTTGCAAGTACGAACCACGTTGCAAGTACGAACCACGTTGTAAGTACGAACCACGTTGCAAGTACGAACCACGTTGCAAGTACGAACCACGTTGCAAGTACGAACCACGTTGCAAGTACGAACCACGTTGCAAGTACGAACTCAGTTGCAAGTACGAACCACGTTGCAAGTACGAACCACGTTGCAAGTACGAACCACGTTGCAAGTACGAACCACGT